>CAUYRH010154408.1:0-24249 GCA_963574655.1 Perodicticus potto
ATACAATCTGAAATATTTTCATCCAACTGTTCGACATAACCTTCATGAGATTTTTCTCGTTTATTATGTGAAAACATTTGTGTTCTGCATTTAGTAAGTTTCACCTGTCTCTTCTAAGATGCACCATATGTATGAGCCCAACATTTACCCTCTCCACCCGCCCTCCCCCTCCCCCTTCCCTCCCTTACCCCTTTTCCCATATTCTTGTGCTATAATTGGGTTATAGCCTACATATGAAAGCTATAAATTAGCTTCATAGTAGGGCTGTATACATCGGATACTTTTTCTTCCATTCTTGAGATACTTTGCTAAGTGTTCCAGCTCCATCCATGTAAATATCTACCATTTTTCTATTACCTTTTTCTGCTACTGTTTAAATACTTCATTATAGAATAAGATCTTAAAATTGTTTACATAGAATACAGTGCCCTCTTAATGTCCTCTTCACCCTTTATATCTTATGGGAATCAACAAAAGACTAAATGGGCTGAGATGATTGTTATTTTAAGATCTTTTCTGAGGGTTCCTTTACGGCAAACCTGGACGTGCTCACTGTATCATTTGATACCCCTTGAGTCACGGAGAGGGAATATAAGGGCAAACATGGCTTTCAAAGTAGAGGTATGTTTATTAAATCCAAGAGGCTGGATAGCCTGAAAAATGTATTAGGAATCAAGGTTTAGACAGTTGCCCATGTTAATCTATGATGAATCATTACCTGATACTGCCATGTGCTGCTTCCTCTGGCTCAGGCAGACATTGCTAATTATACCATCTTGCTCTCTGAAGTGCACAAGGGAGGTAGATGATCTTTCTGCTTCCCAGGTTCAAGTTAATGCCCCTCTAGAGAGTGATAGTTGTAGTCACCTAGAAACACTCTTTGGAGCATTCCTTGCAATATTTTTCAAGGCTTTCCACTAATGTACTCTTAAAGGCAGAGGAAAGTGAATTTTTAACTCTGGAATTATAACCTGTAGCAGCCTATTTTAATGATGATTTTAATATAAAAATTCGTACAAATATTCTATTCAGTAAAATGGCTGCCTATTTTTAAATGCAAAATTATCCCTTTAAGCCTTACATATCCCCCCCGCCCCCTCCAAAAAAAAAACCTTCAGGCAAGGTCACATTCACAAAGACGGTCCACGTTTATGTGGTCGTGACTTTCATACACTCCTTGGCACATAATCACTTACCCCTGGAAAATGTCTTTCTCTGCTTAAGGCACTAAATATTACTGTTCTCTAATGGTTTTGCAACTAATTCCTCCTTGGGCTTTATACCCTCGTGTCAATGGCATGCTCTCTGGGTGGACATTCAACTCTAATTTGATGCTTTTCTTCTGCCTCCCTTTCTTCTTGCTAGTTTAGTTATGTCTCTGCCACAAGTTGCCTTCTCTACATCTGTTTTTGAGAAGGGTCAGCAAACTTTTCTGTCAAAGTCCAGAGAGTAAATATTTCCAGCTTTGTTGGGAGCATAGTGTCTGTCACTACTACACAATTCCTTAATTGTGTCCCCCCATTTGCTGTCGTAACACAAAAGCAGCCATATTTATTATGTAAACAAATGGGCATGACTATGTTGTAATAAAACTTTACTTACAGGCACTTAAATGTGAACCTTATCATTTTCATGTGCCATGATATGTTCTTTTAATTTTTTCCCCCAGCCATTTAAAGAGTGTAAAATTGCTAGCTTATCAGTCATACAAAGATAGATGGTGGTCTGGATTTATCAATCTCTGATCTAAAAGATAACTCATTGGTTAAATGCACTATCCTTGCAAAAGTTGTGAAAGTCTACCCCCAACTCTCTTAGCTATAAACGCATGACTTCTGGTAGGAGTCCCGTAAGTGAGCTAAACATACAGAGAGTGCCAAAAAATACATACATGTTTCAAGAAAGGAAAAAACCGCATTAAGATTGTAATAGTTATGTCAAATTTGACTTTTGCAATTACAAGAGCTGCTCAAACGTGACTTGTATTCATCTTTTGTTATTGGCATAACAGCATTACAGCAAACTGCCATAATATTGAGTATTATAATTTTAATATTTTTTTTCTTAAAATGTGCATATTTCTTGGCATCCTCTGTATATGCCATTTTTAACACTTCTTTGCATGGAGATAAATCCCAGCTTTACACTGCCATTCTTGAAATCTCACTCACATTCTAGTTTTAAGTTACATTGGCCATAAGAGTATATTTATTTGGGGCCTAAACCTAAACAGAAAAATTAAAAATTTCAAAAGCAGAATTATTTTTTTCTGCATAGGTTCTCTATATCTTCATTGATATAAGTAGTACTACCACCTTATAGCATACCCCAGCCCCTGTATTGGGACAATCATATACTTTGTCTTCTATCTCACCAACATCAAGAACTCTCCATTCCTTTTTTTTTTTTAGACAGAATCTTACTGTTGACCTAGGTAGAGTGCTGTGGTGTCATGGTCATAGCCACCTCCTCCACCCTTTTTGTAATGAGTGTCAGTGGCATACTCTTCCCTTGTTTTTTAGCCCCAAGCTATGTGATTTAATGCTATGGACTTATTTTACATACAACCAAGAAAAATTTGAAACTAATGTTTTAAAACTATTATTGGCTTTTTTACTATAGTACTGGAATGTATGTTTCCTTGATCGTGTCACCATTATCTTGTAACCTTTTCCTTAGCAGAGGCCCCAATTTTCTTAATCTGTGAAAATGGTGTATTTACTGAATGCCTTTTAGAAGTAAAACCTTATGGACAATGACAGCACCATTCCTACTTGTTCATTTCAACTGCTAGGCCCTTTTTAGGCCAATTTGCATTCTCAAGAGCCCCTCTGCTATGGAGATAATACAAGTTATATGATAATGGCAGGCTATCAAGGAAGGCATCTCTGGGGAAGTGTCCTTTTGCCTGAAGCCTGAATGATGGGCATATAAAAATCTGTGAAAGAACAGCACAGGTACTGGAGACAAACAGGGTCAGCGTGATCAACCTACAGACAAAAGGGAAGCCGTTGCTAGAGTAAGTCAGGAGGAGTAAGAGAACAATGTGAGGTCAGGAGCAATCAAAGGCAAGGACATGAAGGGCCATGACAGCTGCAACTGAAGCTTATGTTTTAGTCTGAATGCTCAGAAGATCAGTGGCGGAGTCTAGGAAGTAGAGAGATGAGCTGTGATTCTTGAGTCATATTCACTTAGGCTGCTCTATGAAAGGCGGATTTTTAGAGTGAAAGCAGAGAAAAACGTTATTGTAATAATAGGATGAACATTAATATGACATGGGTTAGTAAATAATGGCAAAGAAGGAGACAAGGGGTTGGATTTAGTACATAATTTGGCAGAAGAGCCCAAAAGACTTGCTGATGAGTTGGATGTAGGGTAAAGGAAGAAAAGAAACCTAAGTTGTTGTTTTTTTGTCCTAAGCAACAGGTAGATAGGGGACACAGGAGAATGTGGAGAAAAAGTAAATATTTTTTACATGCTAAAATTTAGGTACCTGTTAGATGACTATGGAGATGGCAAGGAGGAAGCTGGATAGGAATCTGGAGTTTAGAGATGAAGTCAGGCCTAGACATACAACTTGGGGATTTATCAGTGGACAGATGGCATTTAGTGTCATAAACACTTATGGTATGATTTAGAGAGCATAAGAGACTCAGGGACATTCGAGCGGGGGATGAGGCACCAGTAAAGAGATTGTGAAAAGTGTCCATGTAGGAAATCCAGGAGTTGGTAGTTACCAGAGTGACCAAAAGCTGGTGTTAAAGGCTTGAATAATTGCCTCCCCCCCTCCCCGATTTACAATAAAAATAGCCAAAGTGGAAGACACTTAGGAAAATTATACGGATTAATAGTTTGAGTCATCTCAAATTCATTTTCTCATTATACTCTCCAAGAATAAAACTTACTCATCATTTATGATCTTGAAAATGGTTTTGCTGTGGGAAGAGTGTAAAGTAAGTCAATGCTTAAAAACTTTAGAAACAACTCTTGGTATCAATGTGTTAATGATACTTAATTTTAGGTTACCATATCACCTACTAATTTCATTGACATTTACGATGAAATAATTATCTCCAATGACCCTACAACATTTTTAAACATTCCTTTCAAATTTATAAAATACATCAAGTGGACAACACAACAAGTCTTCTGAGAAGTATGGGTCCTTGGATGTGTAATTTTCAACAAGGATTTTTAAAGCTTGTAATTATTGAGGTAATTTGGTAGCAGCTCTCAGATGTCAAAACATGCATGTTTGAACAGTTAAGTATTGTACACATGCACAATCGTGGTATTTAGCTGGAAAATTACAATACTTTTTCAGGGTTTGCTGTATAAAATAGGACAACTAAAGCTTTAAGTATTTGAATTCCATTTTAAAATTAAATATCTTCCTAATCTTTTTTCCCTATCACACATGCTTCTCCTGAGTTTACTCTCTTCCATATTCTGTCCAGAAAAACTAAATGAAGCAGAGACCTTTAGTACTTACATCTAGTTCTCTCCTGTCTGACCACTGAGGAGCATAGCAGTTATCACTCATTTTGCAGCCAACTGGGTCCTTGTGACTAATTTTAACTAATGGGATTTGGCTGGGAATTATATGGGACACTCAAGAGAAGATGAACATTGTATACCATTTCTTTTCTCCTTTGGTTGTGACCACAAAGACAGAACCACATGGAAAAAGCAACCTGGATCTCTGAGTCACTGTGTGAGGAAGAAGCTGCTTTGAGTGGTTGCCCGAGCTACATCAGACTTTGAGAAAAACATGTTTGTTATCTTAAGCCATTAATATTCTAGGGGTTATTAGTTCCTTTGACATTGCCTGACATTCTCTGTAATGCAGTTTTTAGTTTCCTTTTTCTTGAGATCAAGAAACTATATTACTTATTAGTTGAAACATCATCAATAGCTCAAAGCTGTAATCCCCAACATATTTGTAATTGTATTTTAAGGAAGTAATTAAGGCTAAAATATGTCCTAAGGATGGGGTTCTGGTCCAATAGGATTGGTGTCCTTAGAAGAAGCAGAAGAGGCCCTGGGAGTGAGGGTAGCAGAAGGAAGCCCTTAGAAGGACACAGGGAGGAGATGGCCATCTGCAAATCAGGGAGAGAAGCCCCTAAGGAAACTAAACTTGCTGACACCTTGACCTTGAACTTGCATATTCATAACTGTGAGAAATAAATTCCTGTTGTTTAGGTCACCCAGTCTGTGGTCTTCTGTTGTGGTAGCCCTACCAAGATAACGCACCATCCTGCACAAGGCTTCCTGTGGTCTTGCTGCCCTGATTTATCATTAATACTCTCCTCTGAATTTCTCTAGACAATAAATGTGTTTGATACATAACACAACTTTTTTTTTTTTTTGAGACAGAGCCTCAAGCTGTCACCCTGGATAGAGTGCTGTGGCATCACAGCTCACAACAGCCTCCAATTCCTGGGCTCAAGCGAGTCTCTTGCCTCAGCCTCCCAAGTAGCTGGGACTACAGGCGCCCGCCACAACGCCCGGCCATTTTTTGGTTGCAGCCGTCATTGTTATTTGGCAGGTCCGGGCTGGATTTGAACGTGCCAGCTCAGGTGTACGTGGCTGGCGCCTTAGCCCGTTGAGCCACAGGCGCCAAGCCACGTAACACAACTTTTAAATAAAATGCTTTAACTTTTTTCAACGATTGAATAATTATTTCTTTTTTTTTCTTTTTCTTATTTCAAAATATTATGGGCATACAGATGTTTTTGATACATGGCTTGAGTCAAAGTCTCTAGAGCATTGAGATTTTGTCAACTGAACTGTAAATCCCTTGAAGCGAGAGCTTCATGCTCTATATTCTATCTTTTTATTCCTCAAAATTATATATGTGGTAGACATTCACTATGTGTGTGGTCAATTAAAATAATGTGAATGGTCTAATATTTTCTTCTTAATTTAAAAAAATGGTAAATTTCTTTTTCTTTTTTTTTAATTTTTATTAAATCATAATTGTGTACATTGGTGCAATCATGGGGCACAATATTTTTATTTTCTTAAGCAAACAGCACACAGTAGTCTCAGCTGGCCTTCCATCCAAGTATTACCGAGGTCTGACCCCGCTTAGGTTATAAAGCAGTTGAGATTGGGCATATTCAGGCTGACATGGCTATCAACCAGCATTTTTCAACCTTTTTTTTATCTCATGAAACACCTGAACCTATAGTTAAACTTCTGTGGCACACTTAAATTACGTTGATCAAAAAAGAGTAAAAGAAGAATATGCTTACTGTGCTTTGAACTTCTTTTGAAAATACTTAACAATCTTAAAAAGTTTTTGCAGCACACCTAAGATCCTCTCACAGCACCCCAGGGTGCCGTGGCACACCGCTGGACAATCACTGCGGTAGCCCTTCTTCTGTTTTATGATCACTCGGATCTGAAGCAGCTCACAATGTCCAGAGGAAAGTTTCTGTGAGAGTCAGAGGAGAAGGAATTTTTATCGTTGTGAGATTTTTCAGTTACAATATTTAATTTCTCAAGACGCGTTTGCTGTGCTTGGTATTGGTTCCTAGTACTTTTCTCAGATAATTGTGCTTCTGTGAGGTTGCCCATTGTTTAAAAGGGGTCGTAAAAAGAAATCGGCACAATTTATCTGTTTTAATTGACTTCCTCGTTTGTCAAATGAACGCTCAATTCTATGTAGTTTGCAAAGTGATGCCTAGTTAAAATTTTAATTAGGAAAATAAAACATCTGTTTTAAATGGCATTTTAATTTGGTGATGAACTCAGTGACTAGAGATAAATAGCTGTAAGGTTTCCTTTACCCATTCTCAACCATGAGCCGTACTCAGAATCACATCGAACTGTTCTGAGCTCTTTCACACACACATTCATTAAAATAACGAAGGATCCTGTGTATATGTATGTTTCTGTCCGTGTGTCTTTTTCTATCTCTTTCTGGCTTTCTCCTCTCTCTTCTCTAACTCTGCCTCTTTTGTTCTGCCAGTCTGTTGCCTGTCCCTGAAAAACAAATTATTCTCTTCTGGATCTGTAGGAAGAATAGTCCTAAAAGTTCTTCGTGTTCTCTCGTTTGTTCTGAAATTACATTATTAAGAGCTTACTGAAAAAATCCCAACATTGATCAAATGGAAAAAGGAAGCACCAGCACATTACAGCTCCAAGCAAACCACTTTATGAGCGTGTGGCTGGGGTGCACGTTAGTGACACCAGTGCCCAGGTGGCCAGATTTATGTCCACCCTCTGGATCTGATAACACAGAGCAGGAGGGTGAATCGTAATGAACCAGGCCGAAAACAGATGGCGACTCCGTGTGTGTGCGCTGCCGAAAACCTACAAAGGGGAAACATTAAATATGTGTCTTTAAATTTAAATTAGTGCATTTCAAAAACACAGACTGTTGAGCTTTTGAAAATGGGTTGGCTGAATGTGTTTCATCTTCCAGTTTTGAACTCTGATGTGTTTTGTGGAATAGCAACCGACAAAACGGGTGGTATGTGAGTTACCCTTTCTTTAGCTCCCAGTGTCAGTGGTGCTCCACTGTAATTAGGTACTTGTGTGCTGTTCTTTGTCATTAAATTCGCTACACCCTAATTAGGACATTTAGAAAATTCAAAAGACCACCATCTAAAAATTGGCACCAATTATTAAATATATTTTCTCAGATTATATGATTTTGGTTTTGTTCCACAATACTGATTGTGTTTAGTGCTGGAATGATTTGTTTTAAAACATTGTTTTGATGTTTAACCAAACAGTATTTTATCAAAATGAACTAAAGTATATAACATTCTACTGGCTGTATAAATACTTGTGCTGTGTTGGGTATATCTGGGTTTGAATCTATCCAGAAATGATTATTTCTTTGATTTGCCCTCAGTAAAAAATAAAACTGATACTCAAATGCCAATCTAAACACATCCCAGAATAATTTTGGGGAAAAGCTATCACACAAACTCACCATATGATACTGTAAGGGGCTTGGATGAAACTACTTATAAATGAGTGTAGCTGAAGTTGGGTAAAGTTTGTCATGAGTCCACAATTTGGTCTGGACTCCCCGGACAATGGAATTATAGGAAACATAGGCTCAGACAAAAGAAGGGTAGAAGTGATTTCCTCTCTTCCTCACCTCCCATATCTTCCCTGTGTGAATCCCAGGCCATTGTGACTTGAGCAATTTCTTCTGTATTCTTCCAGGTAAAACTCAAACCGTCCAAGTTCAAGACAGTTTCAGTTTATACCTTAGACATGTCAGAATCTACCCAAAGTTGCAGAATTGTTTAGTGATGCCAGTTCCATACTATGGTATGGACTTTAAAAATATAATCTCGTCATTTATTTTTGGTATGGTGTTGATGATGATTTGGGGAGAATTTATTACAACTTTTTTCTTCTTTTGTACAAAGATATTGAAGTTGTTATCAAATGTCCTCATCAAGGAAATATATTAAGAGCAGGTACAGTTGCAGCCTTGGGGAAAATGAGTTGTAATGGAGCCTTTCCACAGGGACATGGCTTATTCTCTTTCCTTTCCCATTTCCTACTCTCTACTTCCCTGTCTCTTTCTCTTTGTTTTCCCATAGTCTATTCCAACTTGAGCAATAAAATTTAGGGGGAGGTGCACTCCATGAGTTTCATTAGAAATGATATATTACTCAGGGCAGAACAAACCCAAAAAGCACAATAAGAATACGTGACTCTTGTTACTATAGCAATGTACGAAATACCACAATTAAGGTTCCAAGCCGAGGTGTCTACACTTTTATTTTTCTCTGCTGTACATTGGAAGAGTGAGAGTTGCCTTGGGCCTCATGCATTAAATATTCAAACACTGTATATTTGAGATTCTATCTCAAAAATAAATAAATAAGTGAATAAATAGAAATCATACCCAGCTTAAATATGGTTTCTTTTCCTTTCTTTTTTTGCAGTTTTTGGCCGGGGCTGGGTTTGAACCCGCCACCTCTGGCATACGGGGCCGGTGCCCCACCCCTTTGAGCCACAGGCACCGCCCTTAAATATGGTTTTATAATTGTTTTAAAAGCCTACTATATCAGAATTTTATTAAAATGATGTAAATATTTAATATTTTTAAAAATAAATCATGTATTCATTATATAAAAACTGATTTTATTGTTCAGTGCCATGAAATTTAATCCATGCATCAAACTGAAATACATTCCCTATCCTCAAATAGCCTGACTCCAGTAGAGAAGAAAAACATGTAAGCAGGATCTGCTACATAATTTGTGGAGTCTAGTACAAAATCAAAGTGCAGAGCGAGCCCCTTCTTCAAAAATTAGGAACTTCAGGAGAGCTACTGCACATCATTCAGACTGAGAGTGGGGTCCTGAGCAGCACGGGCTTGTGCAACTGAGCACGTCACAGGGCAGAGACCCAGTCGTGAATTTATGCCTAAGTGTCAGTCAGTCCATGATTGAAGTGTCTCAATGGAAGCGTGTATTAAAGTATAAAGAAAGAACACAGTGGAAGCGGCACTCACATCTTGACAGTTCTAGTAGCTCTACCAATCAAGAAAAGCATGCCTGCTTTTAGTAAAACAATTGCGGACAATGAATGATCCTTGCAAAATAAGAAATAGCCTTCTTTAGGTCTTTTGCATCAACTAACCACACATGAGAGAGCATATATTGTTTCAAAGACTGAATCCAACTTTTGGAGGAGAGCAGAGAGTCATTTTCATATATGAAGAATAGTGAGGCAGACACATGGGATGAACACCAAACATGTTTGTGATTTTGTTCCATGATCTATGGGAGCCAAGGAAACTCACATTATACTTTTTTCCTAACCCAGTCAAGACAATATAATTCTAAGAAAGCAAATGAAAAATATTCCAGCACAGGACATCAATCGTTTTTTACAATAAGAGCGAACAGACCAACAGACCTTTTGGCTTTTGGCTTTTCTTATTTGGATTAACTTCAATGTCTAAAAGTTGCTAAGTAACACTTCTAATAATAAGAGATTTCAAGGCCAGGAAATTAATGGTCCATGACCCTATTTAAGAGAAATATTAGTGCATCGTAAGGCGAGATGGCTGAATACAGTAATGGGAACTTTGGGTAATATCCTTAACCACTTTCATGTGCTACTTCTTCGTTGCTCCTCAGTCAATTAGGCAGACACTATTTTTTTATTAGACCATTTAGTAAAATTATTTCATCATTATCTTAAGTTAGCTAATAATTATGCAGGGGGGAATAATGATAGAAGGAGAATAGCCATTGCGTAGTCATCATTGCTTTGAAACAAAATTTTTTTCTAGATCTGATACATGCAAATGTTTACAACACGCTAAATACAATTTAACTTTTTCAATATACATCTCATGGGCTCATTTCAACAAAACCAAACCAACACACACATATGGATACACGCTCACTCCTCTTACAAAACTCTCCTGTGCTGGAAATATTTATCCACTTCACCTTGGACTTGAACGACTTAATCCTGTCCATGAAATTCAAGCTGAGGGCTCAACCACCACACAAAGAGGACACAACCTGGGCAGAGAACAATCTCTGAAGGTCTCCTGAAGGCAAACTTGGCTAACACCCTGTCATTTCAGAGGGGAACTTCAAAGGAGTACAAGAGCTTCTGTGGATTACTGGCCATAGGAGATCTCAGGTTGAATAAAATCCTTGACTGGAATAAAAAGAAATTGGCTTGGACTCATTTTGTTGAAAGCACAAAGAGTTTCAGGGGGGAACATATCACCTTTTAAAACAAATGATTAATTTCTTTATAAAAGACATTGAGTTTTTCATTTGAGAATCTTCTTCAAGGGACAATTTACCTTCAAGCACCGGCAGTTAGAACATTTGAGGTCACCTCAGACTATTTCTAATGGTCTTTGAGGTGGGGACCGTGGGAGAGCTGTGAATAGTTTAGGGAGCTCTTAAGAAAGTCCAGAAGATACTCATTTTAGCTAGCACAGGAAAGGCCGCAATCATAGACCTAGTTTTTAATTTATTTCTTGCAGAAATAAAAATGGCTTGCAAACAAATTATCAAAATTGTGGGCTTTATGATTTCTCTGACAAACTCAGAGGGTTGCTGTTATAAGTAAATTTCCTCACTACCAATATTCAGAGGAGAATGGTAGAGGACTGTGACTATGGGTAAGGTATCCCCAACACGAACCTCAGGTTCCTCATCTGTAAAAAATTGTTTAACGACCTGTTGAGCATTTGAGAAATCCAATGAGCTAATGTGTAAAGTATTTCTGGCATAGCAAATACTAAATAAATACTTAATAAGTACAGTATGTTATTTATTATAGTGTCAGAGAACCTTAAAACAATCTCCCAAATTATGCACAACTCAACAAGGTTCATAAAAATTTTGGTGAGTAAGTGTTGAGTCCCCTATACAGTTAAAGTGTTTCTTGCCGTATATGAGGACAAGTAGGTTCAGCCCAAAAGCCAGTGGATCCTAAGACAATGGTGCTAAGGAACAGTCCTAGCTTGAGCCCTTCTACGGTACAAGATCCTCTCTTCTCAATTTTCTCTGTGACCTGAAAGCATCAACTATCTTTGTCTGCTCAGGAGTAGCAAAAGTCTCTTGATTGATTCCAATCTCTCTAGTCCTTGAAAAATGGCCACAAGACCCTAAATTTTACTTTCCCTTCTATACTCCTTCTCAATGCACAGCCCAGGTTAAAGAAACAATACCGTCTGTGCATTGCTTTTAGTTTTCTAATCTGAAGAAAAGTTAATTACAAAGAGGGACATTAGGTGGTTGGGGACAAGAATGGTAAAGAGTGTTTTATTTTAAGATTTCAAAAGGTTCAAGCCTATTCTATCAAAATTTTAATACATTTAAAATTGGAAAAGATACAAAAAGGAGTTATTCTGATGTGAAGACGCTTTGAGGAAATGAGCAAAAGATTATTTATAGACGAGGAAACCTAAATGGCTGCTTACCATGCAAAAAGATGCTCATGTCATCAGGAAAACAGATTCAAACCATGCTGAAGCACCATTTCACACCCTTTCATTTGAAAATATTTTTTAAATATGACTATGCCAGGAATTAGTGAGACTATAGAAAACAGGATTTATATACTGCTGTGGGAGTTTACATTGCTATAAACTTTGGGGGACTATTCATTCACATCTATAAAGTGGCAGCTTTGCATAGTTGATGATCTAATAATGCTATTTCCAAGTATCCTGCAGAGAACCTTTTTCATGTGTGCATGTGGCATCTTGTGCAGGAATGTTTATGTCAGCCTTGTTGCAGCAGCATTGTTAAAAATCTACCAACAACAGGGCGGCCCCTGTGGCTCAAAGGGGCAGGGTGCTGGCCCCATGTACCAGAGGTGGCGGGTTCGAACCCGGTCCCGGCCCAAAACTACAAAAAAACAAAACAAACAAACAAAAAAAACTACCAACAACAGAAATAAGTTATGGGATATCCACACGATAAAAGAACATGAATAAAAGAGGGACCATACTGCCTTTATACATATCAATAAGAATGAATCTTACACACTTGCAGGAAATCTGGTCTCCAGAACACCTAGGACATGATATCACTTATGTAAAGTTTAAAAACATGCAAGCAACATAGTATACATACGTAGTATATTTGGATACATATATAGTAAAAGTATAAAGAAATGCGTGGGGTTGATGGAAACCAAAGCAGGACAGAAGTTGCTTCTTTGGGGAGGCAAATAGCTAGGAGGCAGAAGAGTCAGGTACAGAAGCTATCTACCGTGTTGATAATGCTTTATTTCTGAAGCTGAGTTTATTATCATTTTGTTATTTAAACTTTTTGTTTCTGACATGTTTCATATTTTCTTGAAGACCTTCAAATATAGGGTGTAACGGGAACTCTTCCAAATCTAGTTGACTCCAAAGTACTAGGTACAAGACATTTCAAGGAGAGGAGATGAGGTTCCAGCTTGTAGAAGGATTACTGAGGACACCCCATAATAGAGGTCTTGATGAGCTTTCCTTTTGCTGCTTTACCTTGTAAGTCAATGCCCCAGACAACTTTCTTTCTCATTCGTTTGCATGGTTGTCTACGCAGAGCAGACAGTGGGCTACTCGGACGTTCACGTTCAAGGTCTCTGGCTGATTCACTGTCCTGGCCTCTTGCTGCAGTAGGTGCCCAGTGTACCATGAGGGCTCAGCTTCATGCATGCTGAGTGGGTAAATACGTATACATAATAATACAGACAGGCCAATATGATAGCGTGGAGATGCTGTCACCATTCACTACTATGAACATATTGATTTGAACATGTAAAAATCAGCAAAGACATGAAAAAGCAAATCAAACCCAGAACACTTAGGCTCAGCTACAAAATGAAAGAGTTACAAGTTCTGTTATGGGGGCAAGGTAATTCCCTTCAAAGTGGTAATTATGGGAGATGATTCTAATTTGAAACTGGTTTCCTAATTGGTGTTTGGCTTTTAGAATTCTCACAAGCCTTTAATTTATATATATTTTGCTTAACTCTCCATAGGTCACCCCTACCAGCAACTGCCACCACCCCCCATTCTTTCTTAAGATCCAGGAGGTAAGTTGCATAGGGGGAAAAGAATTATCAGTTTCTCTCCAGAACATTACTTTCTTATCCAAAATCTTTAAAAGTGAAATTATAAAAATTAATGAAATAAAAACATAATAGTATAAAAAGAGCTTTCTGCTCAAATGTCACCTGCCAGGATTTTTCCTGATCACAAACTAAATATGTTAATTATTTACTAAACTAAAATAGCAATCCCTCTCCAATCATTTCTACCTTCTGCTTTTTCATGTTCCTGACAAGAACACAGACTCAATTAGTCTCTGTGGTAAGTAAGCAATTCTCCCCTCCATAAAATTTAATTTCCGAGAGGGTGAAAACTTCCCTTGCATTTTTCATGGACGTATTCTTGGTGCTTGACATACATCCTAGAAGATAAGTGCCACCTACATGTGTGTTGAGTGAATATTTGAGTCTATCTCAAATACATAGCAAATATCCTTAGCCATAGTTTAAAACATGCAAGTCCTCCTCCGAGACTATTTATCCACATCTTCAGTGTCTTCAGGTGCAGTGAATAGCAAGGATTTCATCTTCTATTTCTTCCTTTTTCTTTCTTGCTTTTTTAAGAGCCAGAGATCCCAAGGAAGTCCCACTGGTGGAATAATATCTCAGAGATAGTTCAAGTTTGAGTTGGTATGTACGAGCACAAGAAACGATGAGACAGAACACACTTCCCTGCCATCTCTCTGAATTATAACTGACTTGCACATTTTGGTTGTGTGCTTCTACTTTTTCCGTGCCATAAACTATCTATTGAATATTTTGCATTACCTGAAATAAAGGGAAATGAACGTGTTTCAGTCTCTGTAGTTATAGAGAAATGTGAGCCAAATTCATTTATATTCTGATAAAGACTTGAATTAATAGGCATCAAAACCTTAAAATATAGAGCACATATGTGTTTGATTGGAGAAATGGAAAAGGCAGCAGATGTTTGGGGGTATTGTACCCTACTCCTTTCTTAGTCTGAGGTATAGACGCCTAGGCTGTGCAGAGTGGGTAGAACAAGTTTTCAAAACATGTACTAGAGAGCATTAGAGATGTTGAACCAAAATGATTTGATGACTGTCAATTCTGAATGTCTGAGAAACATAGAGCATCAATGATGACTACAAGATTTTTTGCCAAAATTACTGAGAGAAGAACACGCTGCTACTGAGAGAAATACAGATTTCAGGAAGAGTGCTTAGTTTTCAGTTAAGAATAAGTCTGATAAATATTTTAAATGTGGGCAGACAGCAGGACATCCAAATGCAAATGTCCAGTAGGCATACATGATTGGCTAAATATAACTGGCTTAGAGTCATACTTATGAGTCATCAGTAAAAAGATGAATCTGCAAGTAGGTATATTTTTAAAGGAATGTGGAAAGAGTGTTGAGCAGAAAATAAATACTGGGAAAAGGATCCAAGATTTTCATTCTATAGAAGCATTGAATTTAAAGTCACTTAATCATTTCAATATCTTTTTTTTTTTTTTGGCCGGGGCTGGGTTTGAACCCGCCACCTCTGGTATATGGGGCTGGTGCCCTATTCCTTGAGCCACAGGTACCGCCCACATTTCAATATCTTTTGCAATGAGAAAAAAAATCAAACTTTATCTCCGATGTGGTCATTAGGTACATGGTTAACAAATGTAATTCACCTTTAGGGGGTAGGACACAATTATAAGAGGGATTTTACCCTACAAATGCAATCAATGTAAACTGGTTTCTTGAACCCTCAATGAATCCCCAACAATAAAAAAAAATTTAAAAAATAGGGAATTTATAGGTTTTCAGGGTAGCTTATTTCGCCATCCAAGAAACCCAACTGGAAAAAGCTTTTCTTGTACTGAATCTATGACCAAAACATTATCTTCAACTTTGGTGTCAGTTTCTGGTACAGAGTAGGCACACTCAGGCAATGTTTGTGAGATGACCAGATGGTACTTCTCGTGTTCTCAGCCAATTCAGTTTGTCTATACTCTCTTCTGTGTGTAAGCCAGATGGCTCAACAGTTATATAAAAGATTGTAGCTATATAAACCAAAGTAACAGAAATCATAACTGCTTATCATGTCTTTTTATTTTATAAAATAAACATTTAAGATATACAAAGCAAATTCTCTAATGATATGATATTTAGATATAGATATGGATAAATGAAAACAGGTAACACAGCTCCTTTCTCAATAAAACTAGGTAGAGTTGTTTGTTTTGCATGAAAACAGTTGAGGACACTTAAGGTTTGATATTGTATTTAGGGAGGAAAGTGTTTAAGAACCAGCAAAAAAAAAAAAAAAAAAAAAACGTATGAAAAGATTGTGGGATTTTAACTGAATTGTACATAATATGGATTTTTCAGCAGTCCATGATGGGTCTATAATTGTTTTCCAGAAACATTCTATCATTATGGGAATTGTGGAAAAGGGGTTGATGAGAATATTGGCCTGGGAAGCAGGTAATGTAGAAGAGTGTGAGATGTGAAACCAAAGTGTTGGATCGGGAACCCCCCCGACCCCCTCCCCCAATTTCTCTATTCCAGAATCTCACCCATTGTAACTTTATCCTGTCAGTCCACCAACAGGAGCACGAGCCATGAATAGTTCACTGCATCGCCGAAAGCCCGGAACTGCATCTCTGGTGAGGAATCATGACCGGAGGTATGCCTGGGGTTAGTGTCCTATAAGTGGGACGATATTCAATCACTAAAATTCTCAACCCTCATTTAGAAATAGCCACCAAAAATATTTCTCTGTCTTGGGTAGTTTCTGCTACTCAGAATTATATCCTGTCTTGGGAGAGGAGGTGGAGAAAGAGTCATGGCTTATTGTTTTAGCTTCCCCTCTGCTAATCACTAATATACAACAGTGATTAAGATCGTAGACTTGGGAGCCAAAGATATCTGTGTATAAATTCTAGCTTTGCTGCTTATTAGCTTGTGTGAGCAGTGCTAAATTACTTAACATGTCTGGGTACCCATTGTCATCTACAACAAAAATACAATATTTAATTTGTAAGGTTGTTATAAGGATGAAATAAAGTAATACATCTAAAGTTCCTAGCTCAGGGGCTAGAATAATAGGAAAAAAATCCAAACAGACAGGGCTATGCTGTGGATCTTGCATATAATACAGGTTTGCCAATCAGGACCACATTGTCTGTGAGTCCTCTGATCAAGCTTTAGGGGACTGGAAATGGGTTGATTTGATATACACAGGGTATATCATTGTATTCATGTTCTTACTGAGAGCCTCACTTTGGTGAACATTCACGTAAGATATAATTATCCTCACACTTTGGATTTGTTCTATAAGGCCAACCCAGTGACCCTTCTGAAAATCTTGTCACTAATCTGCAATTACTTTTAAGTCTCTGAATGTGTGTTCAAAACATGCCTAAGGATCAGCACAGATCCGCAGATTGAGCACACCTCAAACCACCGGTCCTCCAAGGCAAAGTAGACAACCAAAGTACTAGCAGCCCTCCCTTTGCACAGTGTTAACACGCACAGATTTCAGTTATTGTGGCGTAGTTAAATAACACCAGTTCACATTTTAGAGACCATGATATGTTAACTGTGAGAGAAT
Organism: Perodicticus potto; assembly: GCA_963574655.1. Lineage (NCBI taxonomy): Eukaryota > Metazoa > Chordata > Mammalia > Primates > Lorisidae > Perodicticus > Perodicticus potto. Next base: position 17,127 of record CAUYRH010154408.1, read on the forward strand.
GCATGAAGCACACACTTCACTGCACCCTTTTTAGTCCACAGATAACTTTATAAGCAACAGATGCACATAATGCTCAATGACGAATCAGTTATGCCTTTCAAAGATGCCCAGTGGTCGGTCACTGATATTCTGTTTTTCATTTCACACACCTCAGAAGTGCTGTTTTGCCCCCTTATCTCCCAGTGTTAAGCCCATGTGACTTTTACAAAAATAGGTAATTGTTAAAGGGGATTGACCCACAAAGGTGGAAGTACAGCAAAAAACCCAAAAGTGATAACGCTGGAAGTGAAAATCAAACATAATGTAAAGGGAATTGTGGAAAAAAGCTGACCTTAGAGATTCTGTAGTTTACATATGTAGCCCAAGGAACTTGAAGAAGGCAAACTTATTGACATGAATGAGGAAAGTGATAGTGACAACACATACAGATATTCCAGAGAAAGTATTCCTGATTTAAAAAATCACGGTAAATGATTAAATGACTCTCAAAGGTATTTCATGATGTGAAAGTGTAAGGGATAAAATGGTGAAAGCTCATTCAAACTCAGAAGGAACTCTGATAATTCACCAAGCATAAAAAAGATGCTCCGTCCACATTCTCAGTTACATAACAGGAAAGACTCAGTTACTGTTCAAAATTCTCTAGATACTTTTTTTTTTTTTTTTTACAAAGGAAACACTGATTCTCAATGTTTCCATATTTTAAATTATGATGTAAAATAAATATTAGTTTTACTATTTTTTATTTTCTTATACACTTATAATTGACACTAAGAGATTTCTTAATGTTTGACAACAAAATTTAAAGCTCACAGAGCAATGCCACTTTTTTCATTGACTACTAAAATTGTTTTGCAAAATGCAGCTTTACATGGTCATTTTTTTAAAGTCCCAAATTACTACACTAGAAAGGACATATTAGGAAGATTCTGCTCACAAGGAAGACATTCATTCCCAAGCCTCCTCCAAGCTACTCCTGCTCATTTTAAGCTGGTGCCTGCATATTAAGCAGGGCAATCTTTAAAACAGGCTCACTTTTTCCCCTTCTTGGTCGTATGTACCAAATGGAAGCCAAGAGCTGTTTCTCCAAAAGGAGAATTCTTAGTTGTGGAAAAGTCTGTTTTTCTCCAAAAACTCTACTGTGATTCTCTTATTGGGACTTACCAGACACTCCAAACAATTTACTGATCTTCTATAAACGCTTTAATCATAATTGGTTTCACTGGATAATTTGGAAAAGCTGGAGAGAGCCTTATCTGGCTTCATTTTCAACTCAAAACTACCAGCTTTTTGGGTCAAATAAAAAATTGGTCAGAAGAGTAATCTCAAATATGTTATACGTGGTTCAAAATTCCAAAGAAATGATGGTATTAATTTTGACATATAGGGTGCTAGGTAGAACAATCTTTGGAGAGCAGATCCCCAAATAAATTTATCAAAGGTAGCAAATCCTTATATTTTTGCAATATTTACTTTACATCTCTGTCCTACCAAGATGTCAATAATTCCTGCTACTTTCTTCTTTTATATCCTATCAAAACAGCATCGTAAAATGTATCATAAATGGGATATTGTATCAGCTAGGATTCTTCAGAGAAATAGAACCAATAGAAGATATATGTATAGGTATATGTGTGTATACTTTGACAATTACAAGAGGTATAAGATACAATATAGAAGACAACCAATGATATCAATGTATGTTATTAACAATTCTAATACATTTTTTCCTTTTATAAAATGTGTATGCATTTTTTGGCACCTGCTGTATTTATACATATCCTCACTATATTTAGCTATCTAGGAAGAGATTGTTTATAAGGTGGTGGCTCACATGATTGTGGATGTTGAGAGGTTCCATGATGTGCTGTTTGTAAGCTGGTGATCTAGGAAAGCTGGTGATGTAGTTCAAGTGCCTGACAGAATAGATTCTGGCTTAGAAGTGAAGGCCCAAGAACGTGGTGTGCTGTGGGAAAGAGAAGATTAATGTGGCAACTCAACCAGCCAGACAGAATTAATTTAACTTTCCTTCACCTTTTTGTTCTGTGTAGGTCCTCAAGGAAATTGGCTGATACCTACCCACATTGGGAAAGATCATTTGCTTTACTCAGTCTAATATGAATGCTAATTTCTTTCAGAAATGACCTCATGGAAACACCCAGAAATAATGTTTGACCAGCTATCTGGGCATCCTGTGGCCCAGTTAAGTTGACACATAAAATTAACAATCACAGATGCTAAGTTGAGTCTCCTGATGATTCAGTTATGGATCAGAGTTGGAGAGTTGATATAATTCGAGGCAAAATAGGAAAGTTAAATTCTATACATGCCAAAGGAAACAAAAATGCTCTTGCTATTTCCTGTTCATTGAGCTAAGGAGAAAGCTTTCTGCATATTCCATAGGAGATACTGGGGGTGATATTGATTGTTACCAGCAGAAACATCTGAACTAGCAGCTGCAATTGGAGTTTCCCACTTTCATTATTGCTAATATTTATGCCTTTTATTTCTTTGTCTTGCCTTATTGGGCTGGCTAAGACATCCACTACAATATTGAAGAGGTGAGAGTTAATGTGCTTGCCTTGTTCCTAATCACAGAGAAAAAAATGTTCTCCCTTTTATAGAAAAGAAAAGGTTTTTTCTTTAAGAACAATATTAGTAGTCTTCAGTAGGATTTTCATAGCTTCTCATAGAAGTGTGAGAAAATTTTCTTCTATTCATAATTTTTCAATATTTTTCTTTGCTTTATGTTTTTTGGAGTAGGTATAGAATTTTATCAAATTCTTTTTCTTCATCTGTTGACATGATCATTTGATTTTCTCCTTTTTTCCCCTAATAAAATGGCAAGATGCTTTCATTGATTTTTTAAAAGCAGACTCAACTTCGTATTCCTAGAATAAATCTTCTTTGATTGTGATATATTATTTTTTATAATTTGCTTTACTAATATGTTGCTAAATATTTTTGCATCTATGTTCATGAAGAATATTGAATTTTAATTCTCATTTCTTGCCTAGCAGCACTTTCTAAATATTTGGAATAATAAAATCATTATAAAATATAGACCATGGAAAAATTATATACCACTGCAGTTATAACTAAAATATACACAAGACCCATATTCATTAGAGAAGACTCTGACTTCCACACTTCAGATAAACCCAGGTACAGCCCATTCCCCACAGTGTGGACATCACTTCATCATCATCATCTTCCAACATTTAAAATTTATAACATCAATTCTATCTTAAACTTCTATCAATGGCTCCCTATCATGCTCAGAACAAAGTTTGTATTCCTTGACTTTTTAAATTCCCTATCCTTTATATCTCCAAAGTACCATAAGACAGAGCCAGTAATTAGCAAGGTGCTTTGTTATTTCTGGGCATTTGTACCTTCTAATCTGTCAGGAACCCTTTATCTCCCCTTCCCATTTACTTCTTCTTACCACTGCCATCTCTCTCTCACTCACACACACACACTCATTTTCCTGGTTAACTCCAAAATATTCTTGTGGTTTCCCTTTAAATATAATTTCAATCATTTTCATCAGGGAGATCTCTCTAGGCCCCAATTAGCTGTTATTATGCAACTACGATGGAGTGGGGGTGGGAGTAAGATAAAGCAGGCCTTGTCAGTAGATCTGGACCAAATCCCAGGCCTGTCACTTATTAGTTAGAGACATTGTACAAGTTGCTTAATGTCTGTGTCTCATATACCTCAAAATGTACATAATATAGGTTATTATGATGAATTAAAAAGGATGTACATGGTATATATATGTGCCTGGCACAGTGCATAGGACACAAATTCTCAATAAATTGACATTATTGTTCTTTGTTATTATTTTTACCACCACAGAACTTAGCACCATATATTATAGTCCTCCATATATCTTTCTGATTCTTTTATTAGGCAATAAGTTCTTAAATGCTTTATTAACTGTTATAATTTTAGTTTTCAATATAATACACATTGACTAAACAAAAACTGTTGCAATTATTATTATAAGACGTTAGAGCTAAATTTTTCTAGGTTAGCTTGTCTTGAAGGTTGACCTACAGAGGAATGGTCCTATTTGAGGGGGTGAGTGGAATTGCTTGGGACTTGTAGAACAAAGGAAGACTGCATGGGACCCTGAAGGTGACAGGAACTCTGATGAGGTGGCATGTATTTGCAGACTGGCTTTAAGAACTGTAATATGAAATACCATGACTTTGGGAGCCTGGTTGAAAGTCCCAGAGACCAGATTTAGGGTAAAGCTCGGGAAGTATCCTCAAGTGAGCCACAAAGGTTTGGTCAATCAAAAATGGCAGAATAGAAGGGATTATTACTAGGAGGGACTTCTTTACCAGGATATTCCTGGAACTCTTATACAACCACAGGAAGGGAAGGGGTCTAGTAAAAAATTACTACAATTGGATTTCCTGTGAGTTTTGCAGAGATGAGCTGCATGGAATTGATTTGAAAACAAAAAGACATTGGCATAAAGAATTTATTGCAAACTAATATCACACAGTAGAGGGCATGATAATTCACTTGTATTTTATGACAGGGTTTCAGTAGATATGGAGTCAGGTGGAAGCACAGGATGTGAAGACAAGATGCCAAGGGGCAGACTTTACATCACAGCCTGCTGGTGGCCAGTTCTTGATCTAAGCTATTTTGGGCAGGAAGCACCTGGGCCAGACCAAGAACCTGCAATTCTTTGGCCAGCCCACTTCATGTTTTCAGACCTCCTTCCAGTTTCCTCCCTTGTGGTCCTGTGGAGTGAGGGTATGTGGGAGGTGAATCATTCTACAGCTGCCATTCTTTTACCTTGAATGTCATGAGAAAATTCATATTGATTTGTTTTTTATTATAATTTTCTTGTTCTTTTTTTTAACTTGCTGTTAATTGACTTTTAGCTTACCTCAAAGACCGCCTGGTTACTCCTAAGTAATGTCTTCTGAGCTTCTTCCCACTGTCCACGCTGCTGTTTGTGCCTACCAGTAATTTGCTCCAACCTTTGCCCTTACCAAGACCCTGAAGCCATGTCCTACCCGAAAGGGGATGACTTCCACCATCAGAGTAAGCTGGCACTAACACTGACATTGCCACCTCTGGTATGAGCAGTGGCACTGCTACTAACGACAAAGTTAAGATCAACATAAAATGACACTGAAGAAACTGCATTTCCAGAGAAATACATCCAGCAGGATTGAAAGTGAGCATGCCAAGTGGATTCTTACAGATTTCAAAAATCCTGATGAACAGAATGTCCCCAGATATTCCACAGCCAGACTCTTTTATCAACATTAATGATACCAGCATGAACTTCATGTTACCACAGGATCCAACTAGTTCTGCAATATGGAAGATGCATCAAAAATGTACCTCTTTCACTCATAAACTTCATGAAGAGTTGGAAGTTCTGTTTGGCTAGACCGTGTCCCCAGATAAAACTCTATAGAAGAAGCCAGCTTTGACACTCAACCTACCACAGTCAACACTGATGATTTGTTTCAGAAACTGGTGATTCAAATTGAAGCAGCAGCAGAAGCAGAAACAATCATCATGGCAATCAAACCAGATTCCTCTAGCCAAGAATATGCCCACTTCACCCAGAATATCCTTCAGCAATATTTATTCTTTCTTTTCCCATGGTTTCAGATTTCTACAGCTCCCTTCCACCTCAGCCTTTGATCCTTCCGATTGGGTATGGCACGCCACCTTCACTGCAAGTCCCACAAGTGATTTCCAAATGCAAGATCTTCAACTGAACAGGCTGGTGGCTTCAGCTTCTGCTTTGTACTCTGATGCTGAGGGCATGGGTCAAATCATGGAAATGTACAATTTTCCTGATGAGAATGAGATATCCATTTCTTCCTTCTACTGTTTATATTGGTATCTCTACCCTGCAAGATGCCGGGAGAGGAGGACGGGGTTCCTCTGTTAGCACCCTGGAGGTTTCAGCTGTAGATCTGTCTCATGGGCAAACCCAGTAGAGTGTGATATGCCAACACTTTGAAACTGACATTCTATCCTGGAATTCCACAATCCACCAATGTGGTAGACTTTAGGTTTCTCTGATCCCAAAGTGCTAAGAATATCAGATCATTTGGAAAACACTTCTCCTTCCTTCTTGTACATGACTCTTCTTTGTCTAATTTTTGACCCCAGTATCTGGATCTTTGTCACTTTGATTTCCATGGAAATGTTGTAAAAACTAGAGTTTGCCACATATAGCTCAGAACTACATAATCAGCCTCATAATCCTCTCTAGGGAGAAGGATTCCTAGTCCCTTAGAGAGCCAGTGAGACTCCAAAATCCCCTCCTCACAAAGCTTGGTCTTTTCTTTCTTTTTTTTAATTTCAGGTTAATGTGAGGGTATGCACCACTAAGTCACAACATTTGAATGTGTTAGGTAGAGTTCCTCTTGTAGTTGTGTTCTGCACCCAAAAGTTGTGTTGTGTACACCCAACATTGTGCTCATTAAGTGGGATTACTCCACCCCCCTCCTCTCTGTTCCCCCTCATTCCCTCTCCCCCCAACTTGAATTTAAATGAGTTTTTCTCCTGTGTGGGTGTGAATTAGATCATCTACTGCCTTAATATTACTATTGAGTGCATTGGATTTTTTTTTTAATTTTTAATTTAATTTAATTTAATTTTTATTTATTTATTTATTTATTTTTTGTTAAATCATAACTGCATACATTAGTGCAATCAAGGGGTACATGTGCTGGTTTTGTATAAAATCTGAAATGTTTTCATCAAACTGTTTAACATACCCTTCATGGCATTTTCTTAGTTATTGTATGAAGACATTTGTATTCTGCATTTCATAAGTTTTGCCTGTACCCTTCTAAGATGCACCATAGGTGTGGTCCCACCCATTACCCTCCCTCCCCTCCCTTCCCATATTCTTGTGCTGTAGTTGGGTTATAACCTTCATATGAAACCTTTAAATTAGCTTCATAGTAGGGCTGAGTACATTGGGTACTTTTTCTTCCATTCTTGAGATACTTTGCTAAGAAGAATATGTTCCAGCTCCATCCATGTAAACATGAAAGAGGTAAAGTCTCCATCTTTCTTTAAGTCTGCATAGTATTCCATGGTATACATGTACCACAATTTATTA
>CAUYRH010154410.1:0-29171 GCA_963574655.1 Perodicticus potto
CGCTCCCCTTCCTCTCCCCCTCTCTCTCCCCCTCCTCTCCCCCTCCTCTGCCCCTCCCTTGTCTTTCTACCTTCCCCCATGGGATGATGCAAGTGTCAAACAGATCTTGTTCACCAAGTGTCAAACAGATGCCAGCACCATGCCCTTGGACTTCCCAGCCTCCAGAATTGTAAGCCAAACAAACTTATTTTTTTTATAATTTACTCAGTCTATGTTGTTCTGTTACAGAAGCAGAAAATAGACTAAGACAGCAGCTTTCTTTCTTTCCTTTTTTTTTTTTTTTGAGACAGTCTCAAGCTGTTGCCCTGGGTAGAGTGCTGTAGTGTCACAGCTCACAGCAACCTCTAAATCTTGGGCTTAAGTGATTCTCTTGCCTCAGTCTCCCAAGTAGCTGGGACTACAGGTGCCCAACATGGCACCTGGCTATGTTTTGGTTGTAGTTATCATTGTTTGGTGGACCCAGGCTGGATTCAAATCCACCAGCTCCGGTGTATGTGGCTGGTGCTCTAGCCACTTGAGCTACAGGCGCCGAGCCTGACTTTCCATTTTGACCAGCTAATTATTTTGTTATATGAGGTTGGTTTTACTGTCAATCAGGATTGTGAGGCTATTAGGCGAGCCTAGATACATGTAAATGAGGCTGGATAGTGACTGGGACAGTAAAAATTCTACTCTACATTTTCTGGAAGCTAGACAGTTCAATATATGAAGGGTATCCTTGTAATGCAGAAGAAAGTAGAGTTAATAATCTGGAAGGGTGCTAAGGAAAGAATTCCCATGACAAAGAATTGAAATTCACATGATCACTTTTTCCTGAGCACCTATGTTAATAACTTTGTTCAATGTTGTGTTTGGTTTTATAACCACATAATCCCACAAAAGGGAAAGAGTTAAGATCACAGACCACACACACACTGTGAGTGTAAGTGATTTCCAGGCTGTCAGTAGTCAATGATCACCTCTAGGCCACAATATGTTAAAGACTTTTTCCATTTCTCAACTTTCTGACGATCAGTCAGTACTCTGTACAATGGAAACTATCCCATAAAAAAGAACCTGGAGTAGAGAGCTAGTTATAATAAAATGTATTTTATTGGAAAATGACATGCTCGGGCTTGGTAAGTTTGCAGTTTAACTTTTTAGTGTTGGAATATGAAAATAGGTCAAGAGACATTAAAATAGATCATGGTGCATGCTGTTTGCAATGGCTGTCAAGGATTAGCTGGCAGCAGCATGTCATAGATAATACGGGTTTTCTTCCTAGGAAGTTTCAGCTATAACTAGATAGGCTTAAAGTGGCAGTCATTCATAAACCTGTGGGTGGTAACAGACTTCTTCATAGTTTCTCCTCTCACTTAGTGGGGCCTGACACCCTCTTTACAGCCTGTTTCATCTCAATAATCAATACCAGGGAGGAAGACAGGTGGCCAAGTCTCTAAGTACCTGTACTGGTTGTTGCTAGGCAGAGTACAGGTTACAAAAGCTTCTTTTCTTGAGCAACTCACTTGGTTACTCTGAGGCATAAAACTGGGGAAGGACAATGAAATAGAATGAATTCTGAAAGGTTAAATTAAAAACAATATGTCCTATATCTAATTCAGTATTTTTAAAAATAAATTGTCAATATTTTAAAATTAAAAAATTGCACCAAAAAAATCCTAAATTCCTCACTTCCCCTTGAGCATTGGAAAATTACAATTGTGAGGTTGCATTCTCACATGATCATAACCAGCTGTTGCTAAGTAGGGACTGCCCTTTAGAAGGATCAAGTCTCAACAAGGGCAAAAAGGTCCCATCAGTTTTTGCTTAGCCTTACAGCATTGTGAGTCTGTTATACCTGCCTAGATCTTACAAAATTTGTGCTGAGAGTCCTAAGTTAATGTAAATTGCTGCTTTGGATGGATAATTAAAATGCAGTTATTGGTTTTCTAAACCATAAACCTTCACTATGCAGATCCAAGCCTGACCAGGTGTTCTCTCTCCACTGCCCATTTTGTTCTGTTTAGTTCTTCCTGCAATTTGCTACTATGGTACAATAGTTAATTTGACCCACTCTAGAGAGGAGTACAAAATAGAATTGTGTAGAGATCTATTTGCCCTGAGTGTCTGCCTTGGATTTTTCTTAGATGGGATGTGACCCATCTAAAGAAGCTTGAGGCAGGAGAAAATAATTACTCTTCTATTCCAAATTGTTACAGCTTTTCTGGAGGGCAATTTATTAAGAAATTGATAATAACTTTTAAAGTCTTATATATCCTTTGACCCTGTAATTTCATTCCTGGAGACATATTTTGAAGAAATAAGCAGAGATGAGCTCAAACATTTATTGTGATGATATTTATAGCTACCAGAACTAAAATATAGAAATAATCTAAATATTCAACAGTGAAATACATTTTGGCATATACTTATGGATTCAAGCCATATAGCCATTGGAAATAATGTTCAAAAGAATATTCAGTGATGATGTTAATGTCCAAGATATAAAATAGACAAAAGCAGAAAGATTTCAACTCTCTGAATCCTTATTTGCATATGAACAGAAAAAAACTGGAATGAACTCAGAACAAAATATTAATAGTAATTATTTAATACAGTGATTTCATCTTTCATCTCTTTTCCATTTCTAGCATGAATAAATATGAATTTTATAATCAGGAAAAATTGTTTACTTTAAAACTCTTTCCTCTTAGTCCCTTTTTAATTTTACCTTTACTACCTCCACCCCAATCTTCAACAATTAGTCAGAAGAACAAATAAAAAAGTCAGACTAGCCACAAAGAGATTAATATTAGAGAATATTAGAGAATCTTAATCAAGAGCCAGGCTGATGGAGTTCAAACTCCAGTTCAGGTTCTCTTTGGCTCTTTAAGCTTGGGCAAGTCCTTAGCCTCCTCTCCATGCCTCAGTTTCCTTGTCTGTGAAAAGAGTATGTAACTATCATAGGGCTGTTCTAAGAATTAAAGGCTAATATTTTAAAAGACTTAAAATTAGAGCATTGTCTATTTTAGGTGCTAGGTGTTTATTCCGTAGATCAAATATAGTAAGATCAATTTAGGCTAGAGGTGGCAAGGACAACATTTTAAAATTTAGGCAATCATGTTTTGAAGATATAACCTTGTTTCCATTGGATTTTTGACACGATCAAAGGAGATTTGTGTGCGTTGTGCTTTCAGGGGCAGGTCAGAGTTACTAGAAGTGCTGTTGACAACCTGCGGAACGTGTATGAAAATATTCTGGAATATTTTTCTGGAGCTCACCAAGGACAGGATAGAGCTTACCACCTTTCTAGAATTTGTTTAGGTTTTGTAGGGCAGCTTTGCCTGAGAGTGATATAATTGAACAGATTTATAAAGTAAGAGATGCCATAAACTCTGATCAAACTTCCTGAATACATTTTTGCCATCTCACAGGAACCTGGAAACTTGTCAGTTTACCACTCAGGTGACAATGTTCTGGGGCAAAAATTAAAAAGCGAAAAAAATTATATTAGGGATTTAAAAAAAATCACACTAAATACAAATTCATGTTAATTTTTATGCTCCGGCCTTAGGAATATAGGAAAAGAGAATTCCTCATTCAGAAATACCTAGTATACGTGGATCTGAGGCTTCCTGCCCTCGTGGAGCTTAGAGTAACTATCCCAAGCAGTTGGCTGCTAGAAAATACTTGGCATATTGTAAGCTCTCAGTAAATAATTATTTTAAAACAGGATAAGGTAGCTAGACTTGATATTTCACATAAATAAGCAATTTGAATTTCAGAAATTCTAACCATATAAATTCTACATTTAGCACTTGCCTGCTCCTTGGGCCTATAGCCACCTGGTCAACTTCCTCTCACCCTTCTTTCTAGCCACCATTCTGACTTTCGATAAGTATATTAAGTATATGTATTTCAAAGCAAAGGTCTAGCATTGACCTTTTAAAAAGTAGCTGTTTCTTGAATTTACCCAATAAGTTGCCCTCATGTTATTCACAGGTGTTGGTCCTTCTGCTTGGAGTACTTCGTCTCCGTATATCTGTTTGACTTTGCCCTCACTCCCTTCAGGTCTCTGACCAAATATCACCTTAGCATGAGAACTTTTCCACCTAACTTAAACCAAAAGGCGCACGCGCGCACACACACACTTCTTATATCTTTAGCCTAGCTTCACTTTTGTCTACAGCACTTAAACAAGCAAACATTTAATATTTTAGAAAATTTTACTTTTTTTCCCCACTAGAACAGAGGTGTCATGAGAACAGGAACTTTATATAATTTGTACTCTTACAATTGGGTCCAGTGCCCGGGCTCACAGTGGGTATTCAAGAAAAATACTTGATAAAGAAAAGAACAAATGAGTGAATAGCCACTGACTGAGAAACTAATGTGTTTTGTTTTAATACATAGGTAGCATTATCTCAGGTTATCTTCAAAAGAGCCCCAGATGGTGAGAAATAATTTTTCAGTTTTTCAGAGAAGAAACAGGTACCTAGAGGTGCAGCAGTTACCAAAGTTCACACAACCACGGGGCAATGAAACTGAGTTTCCAGCCCATGTCCACATGGTCTCAAAGTTTAGTATAGTACTGTAGCCCATTGGGCCAGATCTGCTTCAGTTTCACGATGACGTCCACCATGGCTAGAATCTCAGCCCTGGGAATTATTTAGTATCCTGATTGTTTTGTGGTTAGGGTTCTATTTCAGTAATACCAGTTGCTCTTCTAAGGGTTCAGAGTCCTATTCCAGACCCCTGGGGAAGGGTGAGATGATCCTTTTATCTGAGCAGAGTTTTCCCACGGTGACCGCCGGCTTAGACTTTAACCATGCCTACCCCGAGCAAGATCCTGTTCAGACCTACCACTTCAAGTCAGACACCAAATCAGATACCCTGGCTGGCTTGTCATCTAGGGAACATTTAAAGGGTGCGTCCGTGGTCCTACCTCTAGACTCAGAGATGAGTAATAGTTCTCAAGTTTACCGTTTAGAGAGGAGTAAGTTATTACAAGTGTGATGAAGGTTCATCATTCTATTATTGGGGTCAATAATTTTATTTTTTAAAGAGTGTCAGAGTACATATTTTATGGTCTAGTTGTAGCTACTCACCCCTGCTGGTCTAGTGTGGAAGAAGACACAAACACTGCAAAAATAAATGAGCATGGTCTTGTTACAGTAAAATGTTTACAGATACAGGAGGTGGGCTGGGATTTGGCCTGCAGGTTCTTCTTTGCTGACCTCTTCTGGTTGTTACCTTGGTTTTGCTAGAGACTACGTTTCCCACAACCCTTTCCAAGGATGGTGTTAGGTAAGAATTGTGAAAATTTGGACAGCAAAAGCAAAGCTGCATCCATTAAGCTCTGAAGGGCTTTGATGGTTAGCAGTGGGGAGGGACACGGCGGGGGGGGGGAAGTGGGTTCAAATTCATTCTGCTGATGGTCAGCTCTTTGGCCCATGACCCTAGCCCGTTATGAGATACATTGCTGTGATCTCACAAACAGAAACCGGGCATAGAACTAGTCCTGCTCTGTCTCACTATAGCATGTGGGCATGTCAAGCTTCCAGATAGCTCCAAAATCTGAAACTGTTCCCCCGCACCATGACTGAGTGAGCCATTGCTCCTTTCTTTTGAATTCTCCTTCTCCAGATCCCCTGACACTTATTTGAGGTCTAATTCTTCTTATAATAAATTGCTTATTCTATTGCAGTTATAGTGTTTTCCTTATTGAATTCTGACTGGTGCTAAAAGATAAAGTCCAAAGCAAATGATGTTTTCTTAGGCTAGCCCTCACCTTTTGCCATGAAGCATTTTGCCCACTGACTACATTTCTGTTCCTTTATATTTCCTGTAGCTCATTAATGTATTTACTCTATTTTAGAATGGGCTTTATTTTTATTACGATTTTGTGATCAATCTAAAGCTAAAGACTGGTAGGATATTTTTGATAAAAATTTTACACCAAGCCATTCAGCAAGGAAGACAGTTATACTCTTGTGAACAGTCAAAATGTGTTTTTTTACTGCCCCTTGTTAGATGGCCCTGACAGAGGACCTGCTGGAATCAGGGGAGGCAACTAACCCCACAGTCTGTTGAGGTTCATGCCCTGGGTATTGATGTTAGACCCATCTTGATCCAAATCCTCTCACCCTCTGTGTAAACCTTAGAAAATGACTTATCACTTCAGACTCATATGTTACAAGGAAAACAATACTTACTAAGTAATTGCTGGGAGAATTAAATATCATTCTGTATGCTTGGTGCTGCTTGTAGATGTCCAGTAACTGTGAGATTCCCTGCTACCATCTTTGCCTGCTTCCTGCCACAGTCTTTTCAGCTCGCCTCAATACTCTGCTCTGGTCCATTTTGCATATTGCTATGGTAGCACCTTCTTTCTCTCAGACCCAGCACACCTGAACACCTATCAGCCAAGGTGACTCCCTGTGAGATGTTGGTAGGGGAGGAAAGAGTAGGGGGAGCCACGAGCCCCAATTTATAAATGAACATACAAAGTGCAGATAGAGGAAACTACAGGAATTTCTGCATCAAGAGAATATTTCTAAGGACACAAAGCAAATGCTTCACCTGGAATGATCTATGTGGAGCTCCTCCTTCAAAGAAAAACCTTAGCTTGCTTAAATGCAATGTCTTCCCTCAAATCTGGTCCTTTCAGCTGCAAAATTCTTCATTAGCTGAATCCACACAATGCTTGATTGATCTCTGATGATACAGATCATTTACAGGAATGTATTGTAGCATAGCAGCTAAAAGTAGGAGATAATTTTAGAGTATGGTACGTATTGATTTGATAGTTTTCTCTCTCTGTTTGTTTTTTGAGACAGAGTCTTACTTTGTAGCCCTTGGTAGTATAACATGGTGTCATAGCTCACAGCAACCTCAAATTCTTGGGCTCAAGTGATCTTCTTGCCTCAGTTTTTCATTTTTAGTGGAGTCAGGGTCTCATTCTTGCTCAGGCTGGTCTCAAACTCCTGAGCTCAAGCCATCCACCTGCCTTGGCTTCCTGGAGTGCTAGAATTACAGGTGTGAGCCACTGCACCCAGCCTATTTGCCGGTTGTTTTATTTTTTAATTTTTTTTATTTCTTAAATCATGGTTGTGTACATAAATGCAATCATGGGGTACAATGTGCTGGTTCAGTTTGAAATATTTTCATCGAACTGGTTGACATAGCTTTCATGGTATTAGTTATTATGTTCAGACATTTATATTTTAAATTGGACTTACAAACTTGTAAATAATTATTTTCCCTTATTTCCAGTTTCCTCATTCTTGAAATGGGAAAAATAATAGCAGCTACTTGCCCGAAACATTGTAAACATTCACTAAATATTATTATGCTATTATTCTTAGTATGTGGTAGGCAAATTTTGTCCCTCCCTTGTGTATTATAATAAGTGAACGAAGTTTGGTTTATCACAGCTATAGCTTTGATCTGTCATAGATCCTCAAATTGTGTTTTCTGAATAAATGAATGGACTTAGTGGATGAGAGAAAGAGGAATCATTGGGGAACAAAAACAATAATAGTCTTGGATTTGCTTGCTTCCTATAGCATGGATTAAGGATTAAAAATGCCTCACAGGATTATCAATCCATGTACATTTAAATAGTTAAGATTCTAACTTCACCTCTTACTGTGCTTGCTGCCTCTTGCCCTCGGAACTTATTTCTTACCTGATCTAAACTAACTCCTGCTGGCATCAGTGCCCCAAAAGAAAATGAATGAATGTGCTTGTTCCTCAATGAAAGAGACACTGTTGCTAGTTTCTTCCACAAGAGATTCTTCCCATGTCTTACTGGAATAGTGAGATATATAGAGAAAGATAACTTCCATGCTTTTTCCTTGAAATGGAAAGAGACATTTCAAAAGCAAATACTTCACATTTGTTTTGGGAGCTAGTGACATATCTTAATTTACAGTTATGGGGAAGCTCTGGGTTATCCAGATGACATTTGAAGAAATGACTTGAAATGGAAAAATTTGACAATTTCTGCCTCTTCCCATTACCTCGTGGGTGATGGATAATTTCATTGTGATGACAGCTTGGGGACGTAGTTATGGAAATCCTTGTCTTGTCAAACATAAGGTATAAATGTATGTCTATGTCTGTCATTTTCATGTTTTTTCTTTCCCTTTTGTCTAAGTTTTAAATAGTGCAACCCTCTCCAATGGAATCTTAACATGTGTAAGAAGGTGAGAAAGCAGGGAAAAATCAAAGTTATTATGATTAGGTTTAGGACTAATTTGCATAAAAGAACTTGTAGAGCTGAAGAAATTGCAAGTGTGAGTTTTATGTCCATGGCCAAAAGGAAAGTTCTTCCTTTTTTTGTTTCTTCCTTTCTCTCTCTCTTCCTCTTCCTTCCTTTTCTTCCTTCCTCCTCTTCTTCATCCTTCCCTCTTCTCCACTCTTCTTCACCCTCTTTTATCATCTTCTACCCTTCTCTTATTTCTTTTCCTCTTACTCTGTTTTACTTCAAATTTTAAGGCCCGTTCTTAGTGAAAAGAAATCTATAGCATACTGATTCCTTTTGATAATTAAGCATAGTTTCAGAGGTGTTTAATTATTACAGTTTATCTAATTCTGATTTTTTATACTCTGAGTTCTGGAATTTCTGCTTGTGAGTTACTGGAATCTTTGCTTTTCGATCATGGCGTGCCTCATTATGACAAAGTGGCATCTGATTCTCAGAGTGTAAATGTCACATTGAACTGCATTCTGAATATTTCATTCTTCACTGTGGATTATAGCTTTATACCTTAAAAAATCACAGCAAGCATAGTTAAAATTGAGGGAATATATATACAGCACATCATACATAGTGTCTCCATCTATTAAGGTTAAAAGGGTTTTATTATTATCATGTATTTTTCATATTGTTATTTTCTCCTTGGTTGTGGTTAAAATTTTAACATCATGATTTGTCAACATAAACCCATGTCTTTAATCCTTGATAACATGGAATCATAGTGTGTTAAAGGGAGAAGGGAAGTTTGTAGATCATGTGGCAATGTCGGCGTCTTACACAGGAGGATGCTCTGGCTCATAAGCCATGTTTTTCCTACAGCTAGTAGATCACTGGCAGAAGCAGGAGAAATCATATTTTAGCTACTACTAATAAAAATAGTAATATTTATCCCAAAGGTGGTTTGTTTTCAAACACTGATCTTTGGGGAATTGAGGGTTGATAATTGGTGATGACTACAAATGACCATGTGATGAATAAGCGTGGGCTCCATGGTCAGACTGGTTTAGGTTCACATTCCAGCCCCTATTCTCCAGTTGATTACCTTGGACAAGTTACTGAATTCTCTCTGGGCTTCTATTTCCCCAAACATAGTAGAAGTCAATTAGAAAGTATAAAAATAAAAGTGCTTTTCCTGGTATAGGAGTTAGGGAGTCAGATGTTAAGTGCACAATTAGCTTTAGTTGCACCTTATAATCATCACGATTGTTAGTGTTACACTTCTTATTAGTGCTATACTTCTCTTCTCAGGGCTGATTGTTCCTGTGGCGTTCAGTGTGTATGATACTCTGTAGGTTAGAGTTTGTTTCAATGTTATGTCCTTAAGATACTGAGAAAAATAAAGTGCAGTCCCAGAGAGTATGACCATTATGGAAACAGTACTGAGAAAAAGATCTTTGCTGTCCCAGATGATTATAAACCCTTTTAGGCCAACCATCCATCTAATAGTTATTGGGTGAGTTCTACGTGCAAGACCCCAAATTTATTAAAAAGAACTGTAAACGGTTAAAGAAATGTGTACTATCATCAAGATGTTCCACTGATTTTTGGTTCCTACTGTGGATGAGGGGAGTCATTGTTGGATATAGGAGAGAATCTTAATAAAAGAGTTTGTGTTTATGTTATATAAGATGAGGTGTAACACCAGGCCTATCTCAGGAATAAATATTTTGTGTCATGACTATTCCAGAAGGAAGATATGCCTTGATAACACTCAGCCACACATTTATAAACCAATTCAATTTAATAATCTTGAGAAAATAGACACAAATTATTTTTTACATGTACTAAAGGCATTTTCCCTCACACTTTAATTCATTAAAGTTATTCAGAGTGGTGGTACAAAAACTACTGGAAAGAGTCTGCTGGAGCATTATGGAACTATAAACATTTCTGAATAAGCCAGAATTCCTCTCTCCCTCCCTTCCCTTCTCTTCTCCCCTTTTGAAGACATAGTCTTCATTCTTGACACCAGGGATAAATTGAGATCAAAACCTTTCACTAAAAATCTACCTTTTCTGGAATATCCAGTATATGTCAGTGTGTTGAACTCTTTGCATACATTTATGCCACCCATGGAGGGGCATAAATATAATAAACTATAGGTTAGAAAAGGTTAGAGATATTAAATAGAAAAGGAAGATTTTGGATTCCTTGATTACAAGTTTGTGACTATACTAAAGGAGAAAAGGAAGAAAAAAAATCAAAGAAGATAGACAAATGATTGTCTATATGAGGGCTGGCAGAAATTCCTTGAAAAGAAAGTGAGCACTTTTGCACCTAGAGTTTTTTGTAAGACTATCTGAAGTTGCATTTTGTCTTTGTTTTGCTTTCTGATGAGGCAGTCAGTTATGAAAGTGATCAGAAAGGGCTACTTAGTGAAGGCCACAGATTGTGGTATTGTGCACATAAACTTGAAAGGTGTGTTTTCTACAGGACTGTGCAGAACCAGAGCTGGTTATGGGGCTTCCAGTGTGAACAAAGGGGAGGACAGACTGCCAAGAGGTATCTCTTGCAAGCTTTCACCAACATGTAACTTATAATCTTGGGCATGCAATGGCAATTCCCCAGGGTGATAACTCTAAGAAGGAAGGAGCTAAGGGGAAAAAGTGTAAAGAATTCTTATAAGATCACTAAGAGTTATTATACCATTCAAGGGACCAGTGAAAGGTATATCTCAAAAAGAAAAGGATGTCTATTATAGTGTGCATACTTGATGAAACAGAGTATTGTAAAAAGGCTAAATTTTTTGTTAGAAGCAGCACCTTTTTTTTTATTTAGCGAAGAGTATGTAACAGTTATCCTTATGTTTGGATTTTAGCGTGTAGGCCCTAAATGAAAAATAAGTGAATGGAAAACTAACATGTTTTTCTGCATGTTATATTGATTGGATGTTAGATGTTACTTGGAGTTTGGTAAAGGATCTAAATCTCACATTTAAGATCCAGAGGAAAGAGCCTTTATCAGGACCTGTCTTGATTCTTATCTATGCAGAGAGCATCTGTACTTCCAGCTGTGCTGGATGCAAGTTAAAAGTCCAGAAAATTAACTGTACCAGGTGTTGGTGCAGCTCTGTTAGGAGAGTATGTTAATGGTACTGGGCCCATAGCCCCACCCTGTGGGAGGTGTTCCATTCTTCATTATTTATGTCTTAGGCACTTCTTTCTTTGGAGACTCTGTTCCCCCCAAATTGCAAGAATACAATGGATGTTTGTAGGCCTTGGAACTTGAGCATGTTTATCTTGTAATGTAACCATGTGTGTTTAAACAAGGCCTAAGTGTTGTTTTTCTATTTACTATAGTTCTAAAAAAATAGTTTTGAGCTTGTACTACTAGAGTTTGAACCTGTACTTCATAGTATTGCTATAAGGATCAAACAAGATAAGATATAGGGTTTTTCTCTTCTTCCTGGGTAGATGACAACATAAAGACCACCAGAGGGAACTGGAATGAGAATCAGAAATGAAAAGTCTTGGGGAATTGGCTATGTGTAGGCCCTCCTGATTAATGGAATGTCAACATTGGCCATGTCTTGTTGGTCTCTGTGGTGTTCAGGAGGCCTAGGAAGAGCTGACCTGTCAATAGAGTCTGCCCTGCCCTTGAGGGTGAGATACAGAGAAGTAAGCTAGGTATCAGGAAAGGGATTTCTTTTAGTACCTTGGCAGAGACTTGTAGAGCAAAGAATACAAAGAATACTCAGCTTTAACTAAGAGCTCTTGAGCAAGCAAACCTTTAGAGTCCATGGAAAAATAAAGGTGATTAGCCTTCATATGAAAGCTATAGATTAGAAAGATGGAGACTTTACCTCTTCTCTGCTTTTTAATTATTGAGGTTTAGGAAACATGTAGAATCCTATAAGGAAAAATCAGTGAGATTTTTAGGAGATGGATGGGGGTGTGGATATTTGGAGACTAGTGTCTATGTGTGATATAAATTCTTTGAGGGATCTTGGAGCATTTCTGTGGAGTGGCAAGAAGGTGAGAGTAGCCACCAGCCCTAATTCTGACAGAATCACTCCCATTTGCATCCTCCAGGGAGAGAATTTTTTCTGTTGTCTTTTTCTGATTTTTATACTACATATTATGTAAATTTAGCCACAAAATAATTTATTTTAGGGGAGAGTCAGGCTTGATAAAGTTAAAATGGGTAAGTTTTATAGTAAATTTCATAGGATCATAGGTTTTTCCTATTCTGGAAGAAGCCAGGAACTTGGCAGTCTATGTAATACAAAGGTCTAATGGCAAATTTTTTGAATTAATTTTAACATGTAGCGTATGGACACATTCTTTAAAGTTCTATAGGCACATTAAATTTAACCTGCTTCATGGTACAAACTTGTAAGAGGGACCTTTAGGCCCTGATTTATTGGAATGTAAGTGATAATGATATTGTAATTAAAAATAGATCTTATAAAATTGTTAAGGTTTATATAGGGAATCAAGGACTGAACCAGCTAACCTGTGAAGTAGGAAGTAAAGGCTATTAAAGTTAAAGGGAGTATAAAAGTAGTTGAATGGGTCCTTTCTGTCACTGTACAGGTATTCCATTTTAGGAGATATGCTTTAATGTAACCATTTAAACAGACCAAGGCAGTCTACTTGAAAACAACTTCTGGTGCCCAGTTTCTTGTCGTATAGTGCAGTTGTTTTGTGTCCCTGAGCCTACGTTTTAGAGGCATTATGCAGCAGGGTGGCCTTTTCTTTACATCCTAGATTTGGAAGGAAGCTTAGTTTGAACATACTAACCTAGTACCTGGTGGTGGACAGCCCTTTAGGCCTTGTGATACGGCAATAGATCGCGATACACATTTACAGTAAGTCATGAAGAATGAAGTTTCTCACTTTCAGAATTCACTTTTGGCGGTGTGTGTGCACGTGGATGAGGGCTGTGTGTTCTTTAGGGATCTCCTGGATGCTTTTCAGGCACCATGTGTAGCCACTTTTAAAGACGTAGAGGTCAGGCAGTGAAAATGCTGCAAACTCTGAACTTTGTTTTTCATTTGGCCTCTTGCAAATTTCTGTCTTTCACAAGATTCTCAAAGAACTTGATTGCCATGGAGCCTACCTTGAAGCATGTGAAAGGTATTTTCATTACCTTTTCACGTGTTATGTGCCTTTAAATGCATTTTTAGAGACTCTTCCTAAACTTAATGAAATACTCAGCAGCCAGTTCCATTTCCCAGAGCTTACCAAGTGAAAAACAAAAGTTGATGAAATGTTGACATGTTCCGGGAAAGACCAGTGTCCACCTTACAGAGGTCGGCTGAGTAAAGGCCTGCCTTCTCCTGGTGTTGCAGATCCGAAGTCCTGCCATATCTGGACTCTGACCTTGTATGTTTTCTTGCTAGAGGTGCTTGCTTATGCCGGCGGTACATTCTGTGTTTCACGACCGTAAAACAAAGTGGATACCACTACAGCATGCCAGTGTTTCCAACAGTTCAACAAATATTTAGTGAGTGCTTGTTAATCTGGGCTCTGGGGATAAAGTAGTTAAAGAAAAACAACCAAAATTCTCTGTTTGCATCGTACTTATATTCTTTGTGTATGATAGAAGGCAGAAGTGAGGAGAGTTATATCCCTGTGTCTGTGGATGGGAATAATAATTTAATACTTTTTATTTTAATTTCAGAATATAAACCAGAGTAGATTATAAAACATAGTTGGGGGCCTTATGGTGCCAAACTTTGTATAACAAACTAAGAAGGTTGCATTTAATTCACTTGTGAATGTGGCACTAAGTAAAGATTTTGTGAGGGTTCGAAGGAGGAGAGTGGCGTGATTGGTGCTACACTTTTGGAAAGACAGTTTTCCTTCCCATCAGCATATTGGGTAAATTATAGTCTAAATCATAAGTAAAGCGTGGTCAAAATTAAGTAAGAGAAGATTTGTTATAGCTTATTGTAGGCAATAGATTAATAAAGGTGGGTAGATTACTTAGGAGGGTACCTCCATATGTTAAGTAGAAACAATAAAGTCCAAATCTATATACTGGCACCAAGAGATATAGTTGAAACAAAAAGTGGAAATAACGGTATTGACTGATTATAACACTTAGAAACTGCATTCACAGATTGAGAGAACTGGACAGGTCTTGGGTGACCAAGGTTTCTAGCTTGCCGTGAAAGGAGTCGTGGTAGTGGGCTTGTGGATGTTAGGAACTGGGAGAACAGTTTCAGCAAAGAAGAGACAGCTTCACAAGAGGTGGGGTGGTCAGTGAGAAGTGAAGGGTTAGAACCAGCTGAGGCTGTCTTCATTTGTAAGACATTTGTAGGGGATGAGGGAGCAGTCACGAAAGACTTGAGTTGAGGGGGAACGGGATCAGGGGAAAGGTTATTCTTTTTTGCTCCCCCAACCTTCCCCTCTCTTTTTAAATGTAGAAGAGACCCCGAGAGATTTTGTAGAAAGAGCGAAAGGAGTCAGTCCACTGAAGATCAGCACGTGTAGGAGAAGCACGGCACGTAATTGATAAAACGGTAGGCTGCAGTGGGCAGTGAAGTGCGTTCAAGAAGACGAGTGAAAGGTTTGCCTTGGCAGAGAGGAGGCAACTCACAGCTCAGAGAACAAAGCATGACAGAAGAGAGAGGTGAGGAAGCAGAGGGATTTTGGGTTGGTGAGGAGGGCAGCTGTGGAATCTTGTCATAGTGGGCCTCAATCTTCTTGGCAAAGGTTTTGAAGGCAAAAACTTTTAGCATTGAGAAAAGATAACAATAAAATGAAAAATGCTGACTAAGTTGGAAGTGTTAGACATAATAAATGAATTAGGTGACTGCCCTTCTGTAACTTTCATAGCAGATTTCTCCTGGGCTGCACAAAAAGTTTATGAACGTTGAGTAGCTGATATTTAGCAGGAAGTCCCATGAGCTAACTCTGTTAAAAGAATCAAATACCAAGATCATTTTCATGAACTCAGCATAGACATCAAATTGTGATATTGTTCTTGGCCTTTTTCCCATAGCAGCTTAAAGAAGGAATCTTGGATGTACAGAAGTCGCAGACATTTGGCTTACAGATCTGTTACTTACATGTATGACTAATATGTTAAGCTTAATGTGTTTAGTAAGCCTGAATAATACGCTGTAGGGATTATTAGGGGATTTGAATCTTCCTTCAGTTGTCCAGGTATAAAGGTAGGATAAAAGTTGCGATTTTATAATTTTTAGCTCATGAGTAGTTAAATGCCATGTTACTATGTGTGGCGTTGACTGTTCAGCTTGCAGCTTTTCCTAGTGGCACTGAGAAATATATTTAGGGTACTGTTTTAAAGGAAGATGGTTTTACGTGCTTAAGTTTGTTCCCGTATTGTGGTTCCATAGCACTGTGGATTCAGAGTAAGAACTGGGAGGCCAGAATTCTCCCTGAAACTGCTGATGGCCCACTAATCGCTATATGCCTCCTTAAGAAGAAATTAATAAGAAGTGACAAAATTGTGCCTTCTTTTCTCAGATTTCTTTTGCTAATCATTAACGACATGCAAGTATTTTTGCAGAAGAAAAGTAATATCTCTTTCCCATTTACTCTAGTTGAAAATAAATGAATTAATGAGGATTTTTGTATTTCCCCATATTGATTTTAATCCAGGCCATTAACTGTATCTCTGAAAAAGATGAAATTATTTATTTCAACTAAAAAAGTTAAAACAAATTAAATTTTCTTATACAACTTAACAGTAATATAAATAGTATGCCTGTTAATATTTGAGTAAACACCAAGGTGTAAACCACGGTTATAAATTCTTACGAGATAAAAATATCATCTGGGACTCAATTTATAAACATTTTTAGTAATTTCATCAGCCTAGAGTTCACTTTGACTGGTATTATAAATAAATCCTGTTTTATTTATAAGCGTACATGTGTATTGATATTAAATTCTCTTTTCCGTATCTTGACTTTTTTTTTTTTTGAGACAGAGACTCAAGCTGTTACCCTGCTGTGGCATCACAGCTCACAGCAACCTCCAATTCCTGGGCTCAAGCGAGTCTGCTGCCTCTGCCTCCCAAGTAGCTGGGACCCCAGGCGCCGGCCACAATGCCCGGCCCTTTTTTGGTTGCAGCCATCATTGTTTGGCGGGCCTGGGCTGGATTCAAACCTGCCAGCTCAGGTGTATGTGGCTGGCGCCTCAGCCCGTTGAGCCACAGGCGCTGAGCCCCGTATCTTGATTTTAAATAGCCAGGAAAACTATTATACGTATGTGAAATTTTCTTTTAGAATCATCTATTTACACATAACCAAATATTTCTGGATAATTATCATTACTAAAAAGAATGCCCCCCAATTTCTTATTAGTAATAAAGATTTGATGCTATAAAATGTATTTTGCAACAGATTTCAGATTTTTCTTTTAATTAGCTAAAAATAGTGGAGTTTACTACATTTTTAAAGGTAAATAGATCAGTGAAGTTATTTATTGTGCATTAAATTATTAGACATGGGAATAATCTTCATGTGATAAAGACTTTTTTTTTTTTTTTGTAGAGACAGAGTCTCACTTTATCCCCCTCTGTAGAGTGTTGTCGCGCCACACAGCTCACAGCAACCTCCAACTCCTGGGCTTAGGCGATTCTCTTGCCTCAACCTCCCTAGTAGCTGGGACTATAGGCGCCCGCCACAACACCTGGCTATTTTTCTGTTTTGCAGTTCTGCTGAGGCCGGGTTTGAACCCGCCACCTTTGGCATATGGGGCCGGCGCCCTACTCGATGAGCCACAGGCACCGCCCGATAAAGACATTTCTTACTGTTGCTGTTAGGAGAGTCAACTCCTCTTTGGGGAAGGTGCTGTTGCATGGCACTCAGGGTGTGCGGTCCCAGCTAACAATGCCTACGTTCACATCCAAGCTCTCTTCCTGTGTGCAGGGTCACCTTGGGGAAATTGCTTGACCCCTTTCAGTTTAAATTACCTTATTGGTAAATGGGACAGGAATAGCATCTTTTTAATAAAGTTGCATTGCTGCTTAAGTGAGAAACCCTATGAAGCCAATCATGATTGATGCTTATTAGTAAATGCTTAATAAATACCCTAAATTATAACTGCATAGGATGACAGTTTGTAATTTCTTTAGAAATACAATGTATCTTGATGTTCGATATTAATGATACCTGTTCAAAAAAGACACCAAATTTCACCACTTGAAAATGTATAAACTAGCAAGAATCACCCATACCCTGGTTACTTATGTTTGACTTGAAAACTTATTAATGGATCAGTAAGATCAGAAGAGGCATCCTGCCCAAAATTAGCAGTTTTTTAAAATAATATGTATATGTGTTGCTAGCATGTTTTTTTTCCATCCAATCTTGGATTTCTTATTCTATGGTTATGTTAAGAATTGCTGTAGGTAATTCTTACTTTAAAATCCTCTGCAGATTGACAGCCTCGGTCATTGAGAGCACAGTTGTCTATCATTTTTTGTGTATGTTCATATACATAGTGATTTTCTGCTATATTCTTATAAAAATTAAAATTATAAAAGCATCTTTCCACCTGCTTTTTTCTGTACTGGATATAAATAGTAATAGCAGTTACCTTAGAATCATAGCATTTTAGAATCTAAAGCAGTGGTAATAATATTGAGTAGTGTTTATGGAATGCTTAATCTATGTCAGGCATTATACTCTGTGCTTTTATATTTATTAACTTAATTAAGATATCCCAGATATAGACCTTTATAGATTCTTTTTTTCTTAATGTTTGTTGGGTACTAGGGTAAAAGTTAGTATAAAAATAATGCAGGATTTCTGCCCTCAGGAGCTTCCATTATAGAGGCAGCAATGGAAAACACAATAAAAGGGGGGTATAATAGTAGCTGCAGAAGAATTACCTGCAAAAGAGTTACATTGAAAATCTTATCTTTAATCCTGGCACGAATTCTGAACTTTAATTCTAGATTCTCGTCTGCTGTCTAATGGCTTTCTCCATCTGCCATCACTTATAAAGTCTTTTGTCACCCCTGTTTTATTTCCAAAATCATTATCACTCTAGCCCAAATTGCCTTTTGACATGACTTGTGCTACCCCACATGTAAGGCTTTCTGTTGATGTGGTAAGTTTTCTCATGAACTTGTCACTCTTCTGTTTGCAATTCTTTAGTTGTTCTCCATTAGCTTCTGAATTAAATTAAAAGCATTTAAACTTCCTTTCCACCTCATCATTCTTTGCTCTGTTTTATGAGACAGAAATCCTACCACACTTAGATGTTTCCTCAGTTATTTGCTCTCCCAGCGTATGCCTTGTGCTTTCTCTTTGTTCTGTACCTTTGTTCGTCTTAACTGCTTTGAGAATCCAGTTCTCAAAGTTCTTTTTTTTTCCCATCAAAACACACTTGTACCTTTAGTAATTTTTTGTTGAGTCATTTAATTAATAAGAGATGAGGGAAATATTTTAAAAGATTATTTAGAACATGATTTTAGATGTTACATGGATTCACCGTTAGATAGGTATTTAGTTTAAAGACAAGTTTGGAAGTGATTCAGTTGCGAAGCATGCCATATAGAAGTAGCCTTGCTTGTTACTCCGTTACTTAAAGAGTCAAGTCCAGGCTCCCTCAATTTCAGGGTTCCTATTTGCTTCCCCAACAGCCCCACTGTTGCCTCAGAGACTTTTCTCATGACTCCTCATCTGCCTGGGACTTCCCTCTGCTTCTTTGTCAGGTTAGGGGTTGCCTCCTTTGCGGGTTATTCTTCAGATCCCCTTCTCCCATCTCAGTCTTGTGTGGGCTTCATGTAGTTCCATTATTAACCTCATGGTCGTGGTCTTCAAAAGCAGAAGTCATGGCACAGCTCCTGTGCTATAATTATTGGATTACTTGTTTTTCCCACTAGTTTATGAGCACCTAGAGTACAGGGGCGTTGTAATTTCAAGTATACAGCATAGTTCCTAGCATATCATAGGCTCTGAATAAATACTGATTGAAGGGCAGCACCTGTGGCTCAAAGGAGTAGGCACTGGCCCCTTACGCCGGAGGTGGTGGGTTCAAACCCAGCTCTGGCCAAAAAAAAAAAAAAAAAATTGCAAAATAAATAAATAAATAAATAAATAAATCCTGATTGAACCTTTGATTTAGTAGAAGTGGAATTTTGTTCAACTTTTAAAGGAGGCACTAATTTATCCTATATGTAATGCATGTCCTATGTAGTACATGAATTATTCACTATTATTTCTTTTTCTAACAGTGAAGCAACTGAGTTCCACCGTATGGTGTCCCCCAGTCGGTTTGGGTGTGTGGCTATTTCTACATACATAATACTCTATTCCTGGGTAACTCATAAAGTCCCCAGGCAGAGGCAGATATGTAAGAAGGTTTTGTCTGACTTCAAAGCATAGTCCATCAATGGTCTGAAAAGGGCAGCTAGGGCTGTAATCTGGTCTGTGTGTCTGCTGCCCTTACAGCCTTGGGTTATGTGATAAGGAGAGTGAGTGGGTCTGATTCTCTGTGGGAGGGAAGACACCATCAGTAATCATACTGAGCATTGTCATTTACTCTTTCCTTTTACTTCTGAAGATCTTACTGGGAAGATACTGTTCTCTCACCTTTCTTGTGTGAATGAGTTTGGGTTTGAGACAACCCCTGATTTAAAATCCTTTCACTTGTTGAACTCAGGTTCAATTGCCAGACCACTGTGGACTGCCCTTTTCTCATCTAGTCATCTCTGAGTCTTATCAGTGTAGAGAAATGTCTTCATGTTTTTCCAACCTTGACTTTTCCGTGAGATTTTACTCCATCATTATTATTACAGGTCTTTAATATTATCTGTAAGCTATGATTGATATAGACTGAGTTAACAACACTGATTTTAAACGAGAGAGGTTATTTTCTAAATACATAATAATGAAATTTATTTTTATAATTTATTAGTAACCATCACTTCTATCCAGGATCATACCTGAATTTACTAATTGCATTGAAAAATTTATGTACTTTATAATTCTGCTTATTTTTACACTTATGCTGCATTTAAATCATAAAAGCATAGGGATACATGGAACTATTTATTTTTCTTTTTCTTTTTGTCCTATTAGTCATTTAGTAGCTTCACATATTTTCAGAGTTTAAGAAAAAAGATTATGACGACAGCTGAAAGAAAGAGTTTTGGTGACAAGTGGTGTAAATAGGAGAGATAAATGACTTATTACTCTACTTTCTCTTTGTGCATATAAAGGTAATTTTATATAGGTAATGTATCCATGGGCAGAGGTAACATGTAAATTTCACAACCCCTCTGTACACTTGTCACAAATACATTAAAAAAAATTTGCTCCCCACCCCAGGGTTAACTATATTACTGTAGAAACATTTATCTATGTTGGATTCCTTGTTTTACTCACTCGTAGTACCTAATTAAGTCTCTGTCTAGTTGTGGGCAAATGCCCAATGAGGTTTGCCCGGTGGTTCAGTTTTATTCTTTTGGGATCATGTTCAATGGATTATGTTTGGTGTGAGGCGGTGTTTGTGTGTCTCTTATTTATTTTTTGTGGTTTATGTTGGCTTATCATTTGACTTTGGAATTTAGCCACTCCTTACCTTTCCATTCAGCCTCTACCTCAAAATGCTGACAAAAGCAGAGAGAGAGGTGAATGAGCAAAAACTCACTGTTTATATTTATTCATGTTTCCAAGTGATTCATGTTTAGTTACCATTCTCTGAATCACCATTCATCAAAAAGCGGTGCAGTTCTTTTTCTGCCTGTCTGCTGTATTTGTGATAATCTTACTATTTGTGGTTGAGGCTAAAGTAATATGGAAAACTAAAGCTTGAATATCTTGAAATATGTTGAAGAAAGCAGACTGTACTCAGTTTCCTACGCTTAACAAATTGTAGCCTACAAGAAAAGATGCAGCAAAATGCTTATGGAAAACAGTAGTGATGTAAATTTTTGATTCCTGTCCTGAATTGTCTTCCTTTTAATCATCTAGATCAGAGGTGATGGCTGCCTCTTGCACATAGGGAATTATTTGGCCTACAACGAGATTTAAACAGTTTGCATTCGCTACAGCATGGAGAGCTCAGAAGATAAAATCTGACTTTTCATAGCAACCTTCTTTGATACAGACACATGTTTCCTGGATGCCACTTCACCTGCTCTGTCCCTTTTGTTTTGCACTCACACTTCAGTTTCTTGGCTCCTGGTTCCTCTCGGCGTTTGAGTTTGCTGCCCTTTCTTGGGTGCTTAAATGAAATATTTGTTTAATGATTTTTGAATTTAAGAAACCATTGTGAGAAACCAAGACCTTTGCTAATAGGCTTTTAGAATCCCGATTAATGCTGAGCCTGAGGGGCAGAGGTCAGCATAGTAACCTGGCGTTCACATGCATTGTTCTGTATCTTGAATAGGGATTCTTACTGGTCTCAAAAAACTGATTCATGAAGAACGTTCCAGCGGAAATCTTTTTCTTTCTTTCATATGTCACAGAAGTCGTTTAAAAATGTTTTTAGTTGGAATTAAAGATACATAAAAAAAGACTCAATTCCTTTTGAAAGTAAAAACTCCACAAATTCAAATAAAACTATCAACTGCAGTAAGTTCTCATTTACTAATGAAGTGCTGGGCCATGAAAAAATAACAGAGAGAGATAAATTGAAATAGTACTTTCTCTGTAGGAAGTTACTATATGGACAAAAAGATATGAAGGGGATTCATACCTTATTTGATTAAAGTTCTTTATATCATGATATCAACTTTTCTGCCTGTTTCACAGTCTGTATTTGAGGGAAGAATTGATAATTACAGTATTATGAGAATCAGTACATTAAGATAATCTTATGGAAAGACAGTGTTGGATGGAGACTCTTCCCAGTAATCATTGTATCATATGGGTTAAAACATTCTCTTTATCATCTTCTCTGTCAACAAAACTGACCCTACTTTCTAATTTGGTTAAGTGAGATGATCAGGGGAAGGTAGTTTGCGTAGCATGTCTAGACTTTTGTTCCATTCATACAGTACATGAGCTCTTGAAGGGTATTTGAATGTACATAGTATAAAATAAAGCTAATTGAGTTAGATGATAATC
Source organism: Perodicticus potto (assembly GCA_963574655.1). Lineage (NCBI taxonomy): Eukaryota > Metazoa > Chordata > Mammalia > Primates > Lorisidae > Perodicticus > Perodicticus potto. Next base: position 22,245 of record CAUYRH010154410.1, read on the forward strand.
TCATTAAATGGATTTTTTCCTGTTTGAGCAAAGAAACTGGCAATTTAATCAGTGGAGCCCTTCAGTCTAGAGAGATGCTTCTAGTGATAAGTCAGGCTTTGGTGTGTCTGTTGAGTGTATAGACAGGTGGCATTTTGCCATTAATTATGGTAAAAATCAAAGACCCCCCCCCCAAAAAAAAACAACTCCTGAAAGATATCAAAATGGAAATGTAAAGTTGATGGTAGAAAATAACCCAGAATTTTAGAATTCTCTCTTCCTTGAAAGTAAGAAACACATCTTATGTTTCTGTGTTTTTTTTTCCCCCTTGAGGCCTATCACATTGGCTTCATTGAAGGAACTATTCAAAAACCTTTCTTGACTGAGTGATTGAAATGTAGCATATGTTTTGCAGTGACAAAGGCAAGTATGGACAAGAATAACACTGGTGCCTAGGCCCCATTCTTAGCAATTCTGGTGTAACTTATCTGGGATGGACTACCACCTCTTTTGTATAAGTTCTTCAGACAATTTATTTATTTTTTATTTATTTTTTTTTGTAGAGACAGAGTCTCACTTTATAGCCCTTGGTAGAGTGCTGTGGCGTCACACAGCTCACAGCAACCTCCAACTCCTGGGCTTAGGCGATTCTCTTGCTCAGCCTCCCGAGTAGCTGGGACTATAGGCGCCTGCCACAAGGCCCGGCTATTTTTCTGTTTTTGCAGTTTGGCCAAGGCTGGGTTTGAACCCGCCACCTTTGGCATATGGGGCTGGTGCCCTACTCGATGAGCCACAAGTGCAGCCCCCAGACAATTTAAATATCTAATCAGGATCAAGTGTCTCCAGGCTAGTTAAGTCATTGCAAATGTAAGCTTTTCTGAGGTAAAAGAAAGATGGCATATTCCCACATCCGGTACCTGAGATTTGGCTGCCCAGTGAGATAGAGTTGACCTGGGTGTTTCCTTTATACGACTGAGAGCTGAAGAGAATAAAAATATCCTTCAGAATATGGGATTCAAGTCTTCAGCTTGATTGCATTTTCCCTCGTGTGTATACACAGTACACACAGGTGTCTGCACTGGGCCTCGAAGTGTGTTGGCTTCCTATTGCCATGGGTTATGGGAGTGTGTTCTCAACTTTGTTTCTTTTCATCTGCTTGCTCTCCCACACCTTCTTCCTTGATCCAGCTTCCTGTTGCTGCTTGCCCCACAAGAGAGCCTGCGAGGGGCACAGGTCTACTGTGGGCATAGAGCTTAATGAAAATTTTCTTCTCAGCGAAGCAGCCGGCCCACTAACATTGGGAGTAAGGTGGTCAGCTGGATAGTTACTAATACTACCATCAGCTCCATTTGCACTTTCCTAGTTAATCTTTCAAGGCGTTATATACAACTGAGTGTTACAGAGTAAAGCATGCTTATAGTCCCAGGAAAATAAAACCATCGAGCCTTTATTTCTCATGAGTCGGAAGCCCAGCATCATAGCCTTAGATGTTTAGAGGCCACCTAACTTTATGACTTTGAGCAACTTATTCACCTGCTTTTGTCTCATTTTCCTTTCTGTACAATGAGAAGCTTGAGGTGGGCAATTACTAATGCTCCTTTTAGCCTTTGTAATATGAGGTGCTATTTTATTATTAGCTTGAGGTAATATAAGCATCTACTTTTTGCTAAATACTATTTCCCAAAATAAAAGAAAATACAGCCCCAAATAAAAATTTATGAATTGAACAATTTAGATTATTTCATATATATCTTTGAATCTGGGTTGTTTTAACTGGAATGTGTCTTAGTGTTATGAATTGAGACCCCCACCAGTGCAGAACTATCTGAATCTTAGGTGAGGGTGAAGACTATAGGTGTGTGTGTATTCTCCTTTCATTATTATTTCATTTAAAGCACGTCTACAACATGGCCTTTGATTGCCTGTTTTTAGAGTGATCATTAGTAAGATGGGGAGGGAATTGGCAGATTCCTTCCTTTCTCCTGAAGAAAAAAGAAAATAATATAAAAACTGCTATGTTAAAAGTCAGTCTTTGTATCTTATCATAGTTCATGGTCAATATTTAACAACCTGCATAATTCTTAGAAAAATCTTAGAAAGTTATTATATAGGAAGGTTAATCACTTCTCTAAATCTTTCATGCTTTAATCCAACAGAAAGATATAGGTAGTAAAAATAGATTAACCTTGATTCTGGGAAAAATGATCCTTCATACTTGATTCTTTCTGTTGGTAGTTTTGGTTTTTTTTGGAAGGGATTAACAATACACAAATACAGAATGTAAGTAATTTAAAAATGAGATCTGTAGAATGTGTAAGAAAATTCAGGATGATTTTGTAAATTAATTTGGAAATCTGCAAAGCCTATAGTTAATGAGATATTTCTACACTCATATGTCAGTCTCTTTGCAATGGAATCATTGATACTTTTGCAGAATATAAAATTCTGAACTTTTTTAAAGTGAAAAGCATTCTACTGTGTCAGTAATTTTATAAAGGATGGTTGCCTTTTTATTTTTTTAATCTGATGTACTAAAAACAATTGCTGTGTGGTATTTACAAATGCTTTGGAAGAAATGCTATTCTTCAAGACATGTTTTTTAAAAATATGGAACAGTTGGGCGGTGCTTCTGGCTCAGTGAGTAGGGTGCCAGCCCAATGTATTGAGGGTTGTGGGTTCAAACCGGCCCCGGCCAAACTGCAAAAACAAAAAAATAGTCGGGCGTTGTGGTGGATGTCTGTAGTCCCAGCTAGTCGGGAGGCTGAGGCAAGAGAATTGCCTGAGCCCTGGAGTTGGAGGTTGCTGTGAGCTGTGATGTCACAGCACTCTACTGAGGTCGAAAAAGTGAGACTTTTGAAAAAAAAATATGGAACAGTTATAAACATTATGGAACAATAATGTTCTATTTACCTTGTTACAAATACTAAGAAGTAAAGAAATTCAGACTATGACTTTCAATTTAAGGATTTGTGTTTGGAGTGCTCAAGTCTAGGTACATTGCCTTCTTTTATGGAATCTTCCACAGTATCCCTTCACTGTGCATGACAACTGTCACACTGTTAGCATTCCTGAAGGAGTTACCTGAATATGCTGCAAGAGCCCCAGCTTCACTACCTGTTTTATTCTTGGTTAAATGACTTAGAGTGTCAGACCTCAGCTGCTTCTCTTTTAATTGGAGATATTAATGGTACCTACCTGATGTCCTTATTAAAATTAAGTATAGAATAATGAACATGTGTGTAAAGTATTTAGTTAGACTTTGGTTTGGTAAATGCTGAGTAAAAGCAGTAAGTTGTTACCCTGCGTATAGAAGATCTTGCCTAAAAATCATTTATTCTTTTGCCATTGGCTTGTTCTTCTCTGTGAAAGTGGTGCTTCTGACCTCTTTCTTCTTTTTTTTTCTGTTTATTATTTTTCTTTTGCCATCTTATGTATTCCCTGGGACAATGAAAGTGATTAAGTGGTTTACCTTAATACATCTTCCCTTCTGGCTTACTCCAGATAGGAGTAACCAGAAAGTAGGTGATGGTGTTAATTAGGAATAGAAATTAACAACTTTTATGAGGATAATATACCTGATGATAATAATTGAGAAGTAATTGTTTATAGAATGAATTACTTTAGGTAGGGCAGTTCATAGAATGAATTACTTTAGATGAACAGAGGTTGCTGTTTCAGAGGAGAAGGCAGGTAGTTTGGACGTCCATTTAAAAGACAGAAGGCTATAGTGTACTGCTGGCATTCATTGGTATGTGACTCATCCTTGTTGAAACAGAACTTGTAGACTAGTTCTATAGTAAAAGACTATTTACTATATAAAAGATTTATTTAGATGGTATAGCAAGCATTCTAGAAAGATCTTGAATACTTCTTTATGAATGAGAATGGTACGAGGAAAGTAAAAGATTTCCTGGGAAACCAGATATGCCATTGTAACGCATTTTTGTCAGGTCATTAAAATTTTCTGTGAGATTTTAAATTGTTTTTTATTGTGAAGTGTTCTATAAGCCAGTAAGAAAGCCAGCATGTTAAGAAAGTTTTAAGTTACTATATTTCTAATATTACACACACACAAAGACATATGCACATACCCGGTTTCTTTATTGTCTCAGAATTATCTAAGGGAAAATTTAATAAAGACAGTATGAAATTCTATTCTGCCAAGGTCTGTATTAGAATAGCAGTTTGCACCTTTCTTGTTACAATCTGATTGGTCTTCAGAAGCCTGTGCAACTGAAGATGAGTCATTAAGAGAAACTGGCATCAGTAAAACTGTGTTTTATAACGATGCTTTTTAATTGGTTATCTGGCGAAGTGCTGAGGCTGAAAACAGCAATTTCTGCTTTGAAAGGAAGGAGTTAATATTAGTATTAAAATTGGTCAGAACCTCTTTTATATTCTGTGCCTTGACATCTCTTAGCATTTTATTAGTGTGTACTTTTGAAACAGCCTGTGTGGATTGCATAGATCATAGCGGGCAGGAGGCTGATGGAGTGGGAGCATGTAGGGAATGCACCATTCTAACACAGGGGAGCATATGACACAAGATTCACATACTTTGTCAACTCGCTGGTCGAGATCTTCTGTCCTGATGGAAAGTCAGTATCTTTTAGGATGATGTGGTCTGAAACACATTTCAGAATTTGTAAATTGTCCGGAACGTAATAATTGCAGTGTAACATTGTAAGTAAATCTTGTGTTATAACGATGTGCTTTATATAATCTTAATTGAGTTACTTTAATATCTTTACAGATACACCTTTTTTAAACGTAGTACTCACATGCTTTGTTTTTAGTTGATGAAGGTAAATTCTCGTCTAGTATAAACAGCAAGGCCTTGAGGTGTAAGGTGGAGGTGTCCCCACATTGGGACTGGTCTAGCCAGGGACGGGGGTTAGGAGTTGCTGGGATATTGTGACCTCCCTGGTGACTTCGTTCTGTATGTCATCCAGGCTCATTGTGGATGTTAGTTGAGAGGATGATTACCTCCCTGCCAGCTGGGAAAGGAAGAATAAAACCATGACATTGAAAAAAAAAGATTCGAGTAAGACTCATGTAAGCTGGGTTCATGACCCATGATGTTCTGACTAGTTTCCAAAATTGAATTTGTCTCAGAGACATGTGAGAGGAAACCACTGGTGTGTGGGGTGGCGAGTGATGATAGGAAAGGAAGAAAGTACTTGTGTTTTCATCAGAGTAAAGAGAAGGAAATGTTGCAGTAATAAAAATACTTAAATATAAACTGAAGAATACCTCTAGTTCCTGTTTTTGGTGAGCGGGGAAAACCAGAGCAGAGAGTAAGCAGTATAATCTGCTCTTTAGATGCAGCAAACTCAAGACTCAGAAACAGAAGCCAGGTCTTCTGACTGGGCGTGTGCTGGAGGTGCCCGTGACCACCAGGAAGAGCTGGGTGGAAATCCTAACTTAGAGTGTGCTTTGGGCTTCCAGAATCTGCAGGATGCTTCTCTGGTTTCTCCTGAGAGAGATTTAATTTTCAAGCGACTTAATTTCTTTCAGGAAAGTGAACTGAAGATTTCATGTGCCGAGTTGCAGAGAGGAGCCAGGCTTACCAGTTCTCCTTTCTGAGTTTCATCAGAGAGAAGTTCACCCTGACTCTTCAGGGGAGAGATGAACTGGAGACCAGGAAACAGGTGGTGGCAGGGGAGGGGTCTCGCTCCACTGTAGGTGAAGAAAGAGAATGAAGGCCCAAGGAATGAAAGATTCCTTAGGGAGAGAGGTACTTAGTGTTTTGTGTTAAACTTCATACCTTTTCCACCAAGGCAGAGCTCATCAGTTAGCTAACTCTAATTTTAATGGTATCTGACTATTTTCACTTGAGAAGTTAATGTCTGAAACATGGAAAGATCTCAGGGAATTTATAGATTATCTAATTGTCAAAGAGACAGACTCAGGGTGGGTAGTGCAGCTGCCCTCCTCTTTAGTGCCCTCTTCTCTTTCCTCCTTTTTTTTAGGAGTGATTCATGGGTTCGTCAAATGTGGAGAAATTGACCGTGGTGCGTATAGATGGTATTTTGTTCACTTCGGTGATAGTTTATTTGGATGGCTCTTTAAGGACCTTCTACAATGTCTACATTCTTGGTGAAGTTTTTTCCAGCTGTTGTATCCTATGGCTTTTTCCCCATTCATAAATTTATGAGAATTTAGTATTTATACTTCAGATTTATTGTTCTTAATTAAGGTTGGTGTGTGTGTGCGCGCATGCACATTGCTGCAGCTGGTTTTGTATTGTTTTGGATGGTTCACTACTGTTGGGACTACACCATTGTTTTTTAAGGAATTTTTTGTTTGTATATAGTATATACATTTTTACAATGAATATTTTTTGTATGCTTGTTGCCTGCAAGGAATTTTGTTTGTTTTCCTGCCTCCGGACAAGTAGGATATAATATTAATAATGTTTTTTGAACATTTTCATTTGTCGACATGGTTTTAAGAAGAATAATTTTTGGTCAGTTTTTGAAAACAATGATAGTACATTCTGAATTTCCTAGATTGATGGTAGAGAATCAGATTGAAAATATTCCTGAGTACATTCTAAATACACATAACACATATTCAGTAACTAAGAATGCTAGACTAAAAGTAATATGTTCATGGTAAGTATGAATCGCTTTACATAGCCATTAATGTTGTCTACAATTTATTATGTAATGTTCTGTATGTTTCACAGATGATAAGAAATATTATCAAACATAATAAAAATGAGTAGCACTGGCTCGGTGCCCGTAGCTCAGGGAGTAGGACACCAGCCACATCCACCGAAGCTGGCAGGTTTGAGCCCGGCCCAAGCCTCCTAAACAACAATGACAACTGCAATCAAAAATAGCCAGGCATTGCAGTGGGTGCCTGTAGTCCCAGCTACTTGGGAGACTGAGGCAAGAGAATCACTTAAGCCCAAGAGTTTGAAGTTGCTGTGAGCTGTGACAC
>CAUYRH010154412.1:0-55265 GCA_963574655.1 Perodicticus potto
TTAACTTTGCTTCTGTGTATCCCACAGATATTATCTATACCATGTATTTCACTGGGTAGGTATGTGATAAATATTGGATGATACTGTTAAGATTACAGCCACAGATTAAAAACATTCAGTGGGGAAAAGAGTCCCTATTTAGCAAATGGTGCTGGGTGAACTGGCTAGAGAACTATAGAAGAATGAAACTAGACCCACAACTTTCACCATTAACTAAGATAGACTCTCACTGGATTAAAGATGTAAACTTAAGACATGAAACTATAAAAATACTAGAAGAAAGTGCAGGGAAAATACTCGAAGGAATCAGTCTGGGGGAAATATTTTATGAGGAGGACCCCCTGGGCAATTGAAGCAACATCAAAAATACACTACTGGGATCTGTTCAAACTAAAAAGTTTCTGCACAACCAAGAACACAGTTAGTAAAGCAAGCAGACAGCCCTCAGAATGGGAGAAAATATTTGCAGGTTATGTCTCTGACAAAGGTTTAATATCCAGAATACACAGAGAACTCAAATGTATTAGCAGGAAAAGAACAAGTGATTCCAATCTCAGAGTGGGCAAGGGACCTGAAGAGAAACTTCTCTGAAGAAGACAGGTGCACGGCCTACAGACACATGAAAAAATGTTCATTGTCCTTAATCATCAGAGAAATCCAAATCAAAACTACTTTGAGATATCTTCTAACTCCAGTAAAATTAGCCCACATCACAAAATCCCCAAACCAGAGATGCTGGTGCGGATGTGGAGAAAAGGGAACACTACTACATTGCTGGTGGGAATGTAAACTAATACAGTCCTTTTGGAAAGATATCTGGAGAATACTTAGAAATCTAAAAATAGAACTGCCATTTGATCCTATAATTCCTCTACTAAGTATATATCCAGAAGACCAAAAATCACATTATAACAAAGATATCTGTATCAGAATATTTATTGTAGCCCAATTCATAATTGCTAAGTCATGGAAAAAGCCCAAGTGCCCATTGACCCACAAATGGATTAATAAATTGTGGGTATATGTACACCATGGAATATTATGCAACCTTAAATAAAGATGGAGACTTTACCTCTTTCATGCTTACGTGAATAGAGCTGGAAAATATCCTTCTTAGCAAAGTATCCCAAGAATGGAAGAAAAAGTATCCAATGTATGCATCCCTACTATGAAACTAATTTATAGCTTTCATGTGAAGGCTATAACCCAATTACAACACAACAACTGGGGAAAGGGGCAAGGGAGGGGAGGGGAAGGGGAAGGATGGGCGGAGGGAGAGTATTTGGTGGGTCCACACTTATGGTGCATCTCAGAAGGGTACAAGTGAAACTTACTAAATGTAGAATATAAATGTCTCCACACAATAACAAAGAAAATGCCATGACAGCTATATCAACCAGTTCAATGAAAATATTTCAAATTGTATATAAAACCAGCACATTGTACCCCATGATTGCATTTATGTACACAACCATGATTTAATAATAAAAAAAAAGATTACAGCCACATACCAATTTATACCTAAGTTCTAATATTTCTTCATATTTTGCTCTAAATTGATACAGTTACAAAAAGGAATGTCATGCAAACAATATTTTCATTTAAAATACTTAAATGAAAAAGAAAATTATAAGCCTATCATAGAGACTTAAAAAATATGCTAACCATAGGTTAGGTGTTTACCTAAGAGAAATAACACGTGTACAGAAGACACCTGTCCACGAGTGTTTTACAGAAGCTGTATTCATAAAAGTTCCCAACAGAAAACAGCATAAACAACAGGTGAACAGATAAACAAATTGTACTATAGTCATAGTGTATTTATAAAATACTATGCAGAAAAAAATGAATTACTAATAAATAAAAGAGAGATGAATCTAAAACATGCATGGTACTGAGAGCAGGAGATAAGACACAAAAGAGCAGACACTGTGTGATTCTATCTCTGTGAAATTCTAGAATGAGCAAAACTAATACCCAGTGACAGAGAACAGATGAATGATCACCTTCAGCATATGACGGGAGGGAGAACCACAAAGGGGAACAGGGAGCTTTGGGGGAACTAATTAAAACATCTCATATTTTGATTATGGTTGTGGTTACAAGAGTGCATGCATTTGTCAAAATTCGTGATACAATAATTCTCCCTTTTTTCACGGTTTTCCTTTCTGAAGTTTCAGTGACCTGTCGACAACCACAGTCCCAAATTATTAAATGGAAAATTTCAGAAATAAGCAATTCTTAGGATTTAAATGGTGCGCTTTGCTGAGTAGCTTGATGAAATCTTCTTTAATCTCATTCATTTGTAGCCAGGATGTGAATCACCCCTTTATCCAGTGAATCCACTCTGTGTGCGTTACCTGTCATCAAGGTTATCAGATCAACAACTGCAGTACCCTAGTGTTTGTGTTGTGTTCAAGTAACCCTTATTTTACTTAATGACAGCTTTAAAACATACGAGTAATAATGCGAGCATATCATTACTTTATTATTAGTCACTGTTATTAATCTCACAATGTGCCTTTTTGATTAAATTTCCTTTATCACTGCTGTGCATATATAGAAGAAAACTTCGTACATACAGGGTTAGGTACTATCCACAAATTTCAAGCATTCACAGGGGTCTTGAAACCTTATCTCCCTTGGACACAAGGTCACTAATGTACTGCATATTTCACAATTTTTGCATTTGACTATATGCAAATTAATGCATCCACAAAATTGATCTCTTTTAACGAAAGCATGCTAATCTAGGCAAAAAGAAGAGCCTTCAATCACAAATGTTTAAAGAGCTATGAAGGAGACAGAAACTGCATGTTATGGCAGATGTGACTCACCCAGAGAAGAAACCCCTCTTCCAGAATCACATTTCAGAAGGGTCGACTGATAGAACCAACAGTAACAACGACCTCTTATTCTATCTTCAATCCTAAAAAGAGAGAGACACACTGATAAAAGTTTTCAAATGTCCACATATTCTGTAATTATACCAAAGTTTCCAACCCTTAGAGTTATTTTTTTTTTCATTTCTATTTTTTTGGGTTTTTCCTCTTTTTTTATTAAATCATAACTGTATACATTAATGCCTTTATGGGGTATAATGTGCTGATTTTATATACAATTTGGAATGCTTACATCAAAGTGATTAACATAGCCTTCATCTCACTTACTTAATTATTATGTTAAGACATTTATACGCTACTCTTAATAGATGTTACATGTACCCTTGCAATATGCATCATAGGTGAGGTCCCACCAATTACCCTCCCTCCACCTACCCTCCCTCTTCCCCCTCCCCTTAGAATTATTGACACACTGATGATTTTAGGGTTTTTGACAAGTGGAAACAAATGATTCTATCTCCATTTTCTGAGAACCTAAGAGGGCTTGGCGCCCACTAGGAAAGTGGTAGCATTGGCCATTGTGCTCATTTTATTTTGATTGCATTTCCATTTGCTAGAGTAAAGAATGACCCCATGTGGCAACTCAGGTGTGTGCCAGGAACTTCAGCCACCTGCATCAGAATCCAATGAAAGCAAACTGGGGGAAGCTCTGGGTGACTCTCTCCTTCAGGCAAACTAAAATGTAGAAGGGTTACCTGTGCCCATAAAGAGCTTCATACATATTGTGAAAAAATGAGATAAGAGTGCTTGCTTCGGCAGTACATATACTAAAATTAGAATAATACAGAGAAGATTAACATGGCCCCTGTGCAAGGATGACACACAAATTGGTGACGTATTCAATATTTAAAAAGAAAAAAGAAAAGAAGAAGTCATTTAAAGATGTAATCCAGAGAGAAGGTTAATCATGTTTGTATTAAGAAAAAAATCACTTTAGCTTCTAAGGGAAACAAAAGTTAAAGAAGAAGAGTGGATATGAGGAGACCGGTTGGGAGTTGCTATAGTCTCCACAAAAGATAATTACCTTTACAGTGGGTTGCCATAACAAAATGCAATGGACTAGGTGGTTGACACAACAGACATTTATTCCTCACATTTCTGGAGGCTGGAAGTCAAAATATTAGGGTACCAGCATGGTCAGGTTCTGGTGAGGGCTCCCTCTCCAACTTGCAGACTGCCGCCTTCTTGCTGTGTCCTCACAAGGAGGACAGAGAGCTCTAGTGTCTCCTTCTCTTCTTACTGGGACACTAATCTAATTATAAGGCTTCACTTTCGTGAGCTCATGCAAACCCAATTATCTCCCAAAGGGCTCATCACCCCTAACGACCCTATTTCCTCCAGCCCTTTGGGGATTAGGGCTTTAACATAGAGATCCAGGAGGGGTAGAAAGGGAAGATCAAAAAAAATTCAGTAAATAACAACCATGATGGTTTAGAATAGGTGGAAGCAGTAGGGTGGAAAATTATCCATACAGTAGAATTGACAAGACTTAGTGAATTGACTGGGAGGCAAGGAAAAGGAACGTGTTAAGAAAAGCCTAAATTTCTACTTTGAGTAAATGGATGGGTGATGGTGTCATTTTCAGAAAAGGAAAAAAAGAAAAGCGGAAACAAATTCGATGATTATAAAATGCATTCTTCCAAAGAAAATTAATTACTCTGAACTTATATAAAGGTATATAAGAAATATATTTTTTTAAGTCTTAGACATTATTCAATCTCTAAATGATAGTCGACCCTACAGATAAATATAGAAGCCAAAAGCAACAACAAAAAAATAATAATGATAGTTAATTTTACTGTTATCTGACTGCCAAGTACAATGCTATGGTTGTACATTCATTATTTCATTTTTTATTTCATAAATATGAATTTATGAAATTCATCGATACTATCATCCTCCTACTGATGAGTTAACAGAGGCACAGACTAATCATTATAATTATCCGTGGTTGATGATCCTAACACTCACCAATATGTAATTCTCTTCTAACCAGGTAGGAGGAGGACCACAATCCCCTCCCATCTGAGGTGAAGTATAATAGGATGGCTTGCATAAGCCAGTGGAATGTAAGTGGAAGGGAGGCCCCTTGCTTGATCCTCTCTCATCACTTTTCGTGCTCTGACAAAAGAAGCAAGGTGTTCAGGTAGTATATGAGGAATGACAATTAAATTCATAAACTTGCTGCATGAACTTACATTGGCAGCACTGCACAGACAACTCAGTAAGGGTTCATAACCTGGGTACATCAGTGTCTCACAGCTGTGTTTGTGTCAACGTGAGGCAGTGTCTTGCTGAGTGGCATTCATTATTGTAATTTTGTGATTTTGTGTGTCATGTGATGCCAGCTTTTAGGCTCATTCCAAAAAAGAGCTCCAAAACTGCTTTGAAGGGTGGACTAGGTGCTGACACCAGTGCATAGCTTCCCAAAGGGAATACTGGATAAGTGACCATAGTGATACTCAGCTATGAGATATGTAGCCCTTTTTCTAGGATGAGTTCATGAACTTAAATGTCAGACCTCATATGTTGATAGAGCTCGTGTGGTGTCCTTCAGTGATGATAGTGATGATCTGAGTTTCCCACATTGGACATGGAACATAAACAAGAAATAAAACATTGTTGTATTAAGGCACTGAGGCTTGGATGGTTTTTCTTACTGCAGTATAACCCAGCTTATTCTGACTTACACAAGTTCATAGTCAGTACTGGGATGCAGGCCCGTTAACCTCTACAGAGGTATTTATAAAAGAAGGGAATGATCTCAGAGATAAGGCTGCTTATTTCCAGGTCAAAAACTTGGTAGAGGAGATGAAAAGAAGACGAAGTGCTGCATAACTGCAGCCTATACACATCTTTCCCCAGGGGAGACATTCTTCTTCACCTGCACTGCCTTTCCTACCTATGTCCAGTGAAAGCCCACCTATTGGTACAAGTCCAAGTGGGTCAAATGAGCCTGTAAAGAGCATCGAGGTCTCCAGTCACCCACTCTGGTTTAGGTCAATGGAGGAAGCCTAGTCATCAATGGATCATTTGGCCGATTAAGCCAAATTCACTCATCCAAATTCTGCAACAAGTAACAAAAGACTTAACAGTTTTAATGGAAATACTCAACTTTGGCTATTAAATACCACATGCAAAAATATATCCTATCATTTGGAACTAAAATCTTAGTGTTGATATGGGAATTTTCCTTTAATATTGATTCATTGTATGGTGTATTTTGACTAATCTGATTTTTTCCATATACTTTTGAATTTAAATTAAAACTTATGATTGGCTTTTAATCAACTAGCTTTCAATGAACTGGCCTTGGCAACTGGCATTTGAAAAATTAATTTTCAGAAAGTTCCTGCTTCAACCATCCCCAAGGAAATTCCAGTCTCAGAAATGAAAGTGATTCATGAATTTAGCTGAAGCTGCAAGTGACATATTATATGAACAAAGCAGACACCATTGATTTTGTTTTTTCACCTGGCTTTCCCTCCTTTTCTGATAATAGATTCTTCAGGGGTTTGGATGGGAATGACACTTCCCACCATTGGCCACAGGGACTAACATGAGACATCTAACCAATCAACTATTACATTTCTGAGTTCAAATTCTACACTCACTATTAATTTGTGAATGATAAAATCTCAATTCATCCCAGAGTTGGGAACCTGTGGTCTTCCAGGTCCTTTTTTCTGAATCCAAATTTTATGGAACAAATTGTTTATTAAAAGGGGTAAGGCAGAAAAAGTTAAAGCTTTTCTTGCCTCCTTTGGTGCTTAAAAAAGAACAACCTTAAAATCTGAAGGCTCCAGGTTTCTCACCGCTGCCTGGGAGCTCTGATGATTCCTTTCTCTGCCTATCTGCCTTCTAAACTTGAGGCATGGATCTGGATCTATCAGTGACAACCCTGGTCCTTTGGGGCTTCCAGGTGCCATCTTTCCTACTGTGTGGCTGCAGCCCGCCTGAGATAGATGTCAGCACAATGCACAAGAAAGGTCAGGGACTTTAGAGACAGAAAGCCACACTAATGAGTATTCTAGACCCTGTGCTCTCACTTGTAAACATAGAGGAAAACAACAAACAAAACAACAAATCTTTATGAGATGACAGACCTTTTTGCAAAACAAGTCATACTCAGAATAAAACCCTTCTTTATTGAACAGAAAAGCAGTTCTCCTAGGAATGACTATGATAAAATGTTCATCTTCCACTGAATCTTCCTGGTGACCTTGGCATTGGGGCCACATGTGGCCTCTCGGGCTTCTGATACTCCATTTTCCTTTCTTGATGTCTGGGTTTGTTTTTTCAAACTCTTTGGGGCAGGACAGAGTTTTTCCTGTCTCATATGCTGTCAGTGAGTTTGAAGTATTTCAACAAATTTCAATCAACTCGTACCAAACTAAAAGTCAGGATATTTACGGAATGCCTACTGAGTACCAGGCAATAATCTGGGGATAAACGAATGCATTACTGAGCTCAGGGGTTGGAGACTAGCCTAAGCAAGGTGAGACCATGTCACTACAAAATAAAAAATAAACTAAGAAAAGAAAAGTTAGCCAGGTTTAGTGGTGTACACTTGTAGTCCCAGCTACTCAGGAAGCTGAGGCAGAAGGATCACTTGAGCTCAGAAGTTGGAGGCTGCAGTGAGCTATGATGAGGCCACTGAACTCTACCCTTGGCAACAGAATGGAACACTATCTCAAAACCAAATGAACCCCAACCCCCAAAACAAAAAAAAAACATATACAAGAATGGAAAATTTTCCTATTCTGAGGGATTTCTTATAGCAGTGTTGATAAGGAACTCTAAAAGCAAGGAGAGGGTGCTAGCCAGGGTGCATCAGAGAAAGCTTCCCAGAGGAAGTAACAGCTGGAAAGACAGAGGGGCTTAGCCAGGTATGATAAAGTTCAGGAGATAGGAGCTGAATGCTCCGGACAGAAGGGGCAGCACATACCAGACTCAATGGAGAGACAGCCTGGCACTGTTGAAGAACAAAGTAGCTATCACAGAAGCCTGGAAGGCGACCTGGAAGACTAGTAAGTAATGGGGCTGGAGAGGGGTCAAGGCCAGACTCTGAGGGATTTTGAATCACAATAAGAGCTTTAGACCTTATTCTAGCACTATTGGGATGGCACTGAAGGATTTAAGCATGGGAAGAGCATACTCAGATGGTGCTTTCAAATATCACCGTGTTACTGTGAAGGAAGCGTTTTGACCAGGGCAAGGGCTGAGGGAGGTCAGTATAGACCGAAGAGGACTTGCTGTGGCACGCGGAAAGCACGTGATTTCTTCAACTGTTGTCTTAAAACTTCAATACAAATTTTGTGTTTGGCATAATAAGTATTATTGTTTGCTTTAGCATTTTAACTGAAAATATTGCAAAATATTTACTGGTGCTAACCCCATTAATTGAGTAGCAAGTCCATGCTCCTGGAACAATAGGCATTGACTTCCCTAAAAGAGCCTTATTTTGCTCCAGATGGCAAGGTGACAACCCCCACATACGGGGTCAGAACAGGCCTGAGCCCATGGAGGCAATTCTGATTTCTGATATGTAACGGTCCCTACAATTAGTGATGAAATATAGTCTAAATCTGGTAACCGAGAGTGAAGTGGAATCTTTAGGGGGACAATTCTGGAAAGCTTTTGCTTCTCTCAAAAGAGAGACAAAGGCATCTGACCCTGCTGAGCAACCTGCTCTCTTCTTCTGGTCCCTGAAAGTACAGCTTATTGCTCTGGCATAAACCATACAGCAATATTAAGAGGGCAAGGCGTAGGGCAAAAGCTGATAGTTTAGCAATAGCTAAACGATGCCTGCTAAGGGTGAAACGAATCTAGGTCCCTAAAAGCAAGGATTGCCTAATTCTGGAAATCTTATCATATAAGCAAATTAAATCCCTGTTTGTCTAAGCCACTGTTTTTGTTACTTGCAGATAAATATGTTTCTAACTGATGTTTCTAACTGATATACTAACCCTCAAGTAGAAGGATATTCCATGGAAATATGTCTAACTTTATCCTGAGATTTCACATACCACCAGGCATACCAGCCCCCGGACCCCCAGGGAGCAGAAACACCTGAGCTGGAGAAATATAGCCTTGGGCAAACACTATCATTTTCTAACGATTTCAGTCTTACCTTCCAGTTCAAGATTCTTTCCTTTGCTTAGTTTGAAGAAGTTGTAGTTTGAACACTACGGAGAAGAATGAGAGAGAATCCTTTTATCCTTTGTGTCTGGGTTTAACTTGGCCCTGTGGTTGGAAATGACAATGACATCCTCTTCTTATACACAAAGTTCTTTTAAATTGCAGATGAAAGTTAGTGACATCAGCATAAAGAATATTTGCTAATCTTGGAGACTTTTTTTGTTTGTTTCCTTTGGGACTAATGCACTTTTTTATTAAGAGCCTCTCAGTTGTCTAATCCACCATCTTTTAGTTTTCAATGTATGTTATGTAAGAAAAGATGAAGAGAGAGATATCTTTGCTACATGGATTCCCTCACAAAGCAAAGCTGATAGTGAAATAACACACTTCCGCTTGGGGGGTGGGCCAACAGATTTAAGAAAGATGGGTCTTTCTCTGCATTTCTCCTATTGAACATTCTCCCACTGCCTGGTCCCAGTTGGACTGCATAGGGTCCCTTCTTTGATAGTTATTTCTGAGCAAACACTGGCTTCTTCCAGACTCCCAGCAGTGAATCTATTTCTTTGGTATTTAAAGAGAGAAGTATGGCCATTATGAAGAAAGGGACTATTTGTGTGATAAATGCAGAAATGTTGTGGCTTTGTAGTGATTTATTGTAGATGAGTGTGAGAGGGAATATAAAAACTATTCCATTAGTTTCATTTCCATTTTAGTTTTAGCTGCCTTGAAAATTATCTTCTCCTTCTCTCAGGAGAGAGATTTGCAAAACTACAGAATGGCTGGCTGTGCTCTGGCATAAGCAATGTAATAATCACCCTTATGAAGCCAGTTCTCCCAGCGCCCCCTCCCCCCCCCCAGCCCCAGCCTCTTATAATAATCATTTTGGGGCAATGAAAGAAAGTTGTTTGGAGCCTTCTCTAATTCTACATATCCCTAGTCTAATAACAGTGACTTTATGCCTTCCTACTAATTATACTTAGGTTATCACTTCATTCATTCATATTTAAGTCCATCTGTTCCTCGAAGGGGCTCAGTAATGTCTATACTTAGAAACTCTAATATCCTGGTTATGTTTTCATATCAGGAAACCTCTTTTTAATGCCTACATGGCATTTTCAAAACCTAGATTTGCAAACTGGACATTAGAAAGGAATCATTTTAAATTCATATTGATTCTGCCAGTTCCCAAAGATGGTGTCTTTAAGCCAAAAATTCCTTACCACATCACAAGTTCTAGTTCTGTTTTAGCATAACTTGTGGGGAAACACTTGGCACCCAGAAAACAGGTAATAGCATCAGCTTGAATTGGCTGGGTTCATAAGAACAATTCAGCTCAATTCCAAGACGGCTAAAAAACATCTTACTGAAGCATCTGCACAATTCACTGTGGTAAAGCTGATCATTAGGATCTCTGTTGTGTAGATAGTAATGACTACGAATTTAAGCCAGTTGCCTAAAATCAAGTAGCTTTAGTTGATGGTCAATAATAGAGCTTGGATCTGCACCCAGGTGTTTAGATTCAGAGTCAAAGCTTTGAGACTGAGCCACTGGGCTGCCTCAGATGAGTGTCTTTAAGGAAATTTGTGCTTTGAAATTTATCAGTTACTAGTCCTATATTTTCTGTGGCTATTTTGAAGCACAGGTGCACTTAGTAGTGGAGTGAATATTGTTGGTAGTCAACCGAGCATCAATTTTTCTTCTCTTTTCCCTTTAAAAATAATTATTTTTGTTCAAGTATCTACTCTATTTCCATAAATAACTCCATCTTCACTCCCAGAAGTAGTCCTTTGATTAATCTAAGTCAATTGGGTCCTCTTTTCATCCTTGACAGTGACTGAATATTAAGAATGAACCAATTTGCTGTAGGAATTCTCTGGAACATTCATCCTACATTTGGGACATGGATAAGCTCCCTCCCACTAGAGCAGTGATTTTCAACTGGTGTGCCCACGGCACACTATTGTGCCATGAGAGGATCTTAGCTGTGTTGCGAAAATTTTTTAAACACCATTAATTAAATTATTTTCAAAAGAAGTTCAAAGCACAGCAAGTATGTTCTTTTTGTTTTTCTTTTTAATCAACATAATTTAAGTGTGCCACCAGCGTTTAACTACAGGTTCAAGTGTGCTGAGAGATAAAAATGGTTGAAAAACTCTGTTCTAGAGCAATGTAGCATCTTGCCCCAGTTGCAGTCGCCCCCCAGCTGTGATCATGCAGAAAGCTGAGCTGGTGCAAAGTTGATAGGGAGGAGGAAGGAGTCAGGGCAGGAGAAAAACAGCTAAATCCCTGATCATTGGAGCTTGATTACACACTTCTCTATGGAAGATACATTTCCTTTGCAATTCAGTTGATTTGAACCATGGTTTCTTTATAGGCAGGGCATCCTAAAGAATGTCAGTAGCCACACACAGGGTGTGATTTTAGGGGTGCTGAATGGCAGACGGCACCTGAAGGTCCTGTAACAATTCTTTCCTTGAGGATCTTTGGATGACACTGATTGTTGTAATAACCAGGTCAACACAATACTTTATTTGAGGGAGATATTTAAGTGCATCAGGTTCACAGACTAGTTTGTGTTATTCTGGCCCTGCTTAGTGCCCTGCCAACCTCATCACACCAGTTCTCCTAACTCCTGCCACAATGCTTTCTTTCTGCTCTCCTGATTTACCACATTCTCCTCTGCCACAAGTCCTTAGCTACAGTCACCGCCCCGCTCCCTGCACCCTACCCCCACACCTGGCCACACACACACATACACACATATTCAGAACCTTGGCTGGTCTCAGTGTTCTGCGCTCAGCTTGGTTAACCCTTCCTCAGGGGGAACCTCTGATCTTTCTATATAAATCACTTCCCATTGGGAACCATTCCCAGAGTATCATTTTAGCAGAAACCATGAGATGTCTTCCTGTTTCCTTTTCTTTCTTTCTTCCTTAGCAGAACCCCATATTTTTAGCTGTGCACACAAGCGATCAAAATCAAGACTACATCCCTTCCTGCCTCCTTTTCAGCTACGAGTGGCCACGGTTCCAATGTTGTTGCTAATGTTGTTGGTCCTAGTGCATTTCCCCAGCAGTCACCATTCCAGGACATTCCAAACTTATCCTATTGCAAGAACTGGATACTCCCTGCCTTGAGGCTGTTCTCCTATCTAGGGGTGGTTGGAAATGCTGGGGACTGAGTGTAACCATGAGAAGCCTTGAGTCTAAGACAGGTGATATAGCAGGAGAAATACCCCAGCTTCCTGGGCTTTGTGGCAGAATTTCTCTGAAGCATGTTCTACATCAGCTCCTAGAGTCCCCCGTGCCATTGAGCCTCAGTTGTCCACAGTGATAACTTGTCCTAGAAATATCCTTTATTGGCTTCCCTACTTTCTCACTTCCCCATTCCCCTGCCATCATTTTCGGGGATTACTTCCCAAATAAACTGCATACACTCCATTCCTTATCTCAGGGTTTGCTTTCAGCAAAACTCACTGTAAGACATAGTGCTGTCTCCCACACTAAAGTTTCTAATTTATACTTATTTTGGACATGTCCTGCAATATTTTTATTGTTTCCCTACCTCATTGGCTCAGACCCCCCTATTGGAATTAAACACTCAGGTTCTGGTGTCAAATTTAAAATCTCCGCTCCACCTGGGTACCTTTCCTCATCAGTACAACAAAAATAACAATGGTATCTGCTATGTAGTGGTTTTTGCAACAATTAAATTAGGCAGTACATGTAAAGCATTTAGCAAAATCCTGACACAAGTTATTGCTTAATAAATGTTGCCTATTACTACATTATTATCAGGAGTAGTAGTGATACTAATCTCTGCAACTTCTGCAGTGCACAGTACAACAACCATTCAAGATATAGTAGACACTAACTTGATATATGTAATTAAATAATAAAGTGCTGAGGTAGATCAGCACATTTTGTTTTCATAATCAACATTGTGACTTGATTTGAAGAATGGGCTTTTGTGGCACTTGCAAGAGAAGTATTGCTACGCCTCCCAATGCTTAAGATTTCTCGCAGGTGGAAACATAAACGACAAGTGTTCCTCCATCTGCTCCGGGAGCAATGCATAGTTTGCCGTTTTTCTGAGAAGTTCAAAGGCACAAAAACACGGCTTAGAGAGGATTCTTCTCCTTTGATCTACTCAAGACATGTTTAAAGGTATATATTTTCACTTTATACTTTAAAGTGTAAGGTACACTTTACACTGCACTTAGCAGTTTCATACCAATAGTGGCTTTGGGAGTAGGGCAGAGAGTTGTCTTTCTCCCAGCTGTCTGATAAACCTAAGCAGACCAAGTTACTATTCCACTAAAATGTCCTCGAGAACTTTCCATTTCCTGTCCTAAATTGTGGTTTATAAGGCCATTGTCATGCCAACCTGCCAGATATGTCATCCCAGCAGGGTAAACTCTACTGGAGTCTAATTCTTGTGATTCCTCTGAAGACTGCTTCCTTCCTCACTTGTGTCTGCCATGCTGGGTGTTGTGGTGAGGACCCTTCCCCATCCCTCTTTGTTGCCTGGCAAATATCAACCCACCTTCCAAGATTTAGCTGAGCCTCCACTAAGAAGACTTCCCTATATTCCAACTCCCAATCAGGTAAAACTTCTCACTTCCTTTTATATCTCTCCCTGAAAAGCTGTATCTTGAATGTACGAGGTCTGACAATTCAGTTCAAGAACTTGTCCTAGATAAGGGGCTACATACCTTATTACTGATAATCACTACAGTCATCTTCGAAGTACTCCTCTTGGGAGAATATGCACCTGTGCCAGCACCCAATCCACCCTTCAAAACAATTTTGGAAATCTTTTTCTGGAATGGCTGTCAAAACTATTATTGTATTACCCTTAATGTCTTGAATGTCATCAAAATACACTCCTTTCAATATTTTCTTTATCTTCATGTAAAAAAAGGAGTCATTGATGGGGCCAGATCAGGTAAATAGGGAGGGTGTCCCAATATAGTTAGTTTCTGGGCTAAAAACTCCCCCACAGACACGCCATGTGAGTTGGTGCATTGTCATGATACAAGAGCCATGAGTTGCTGGTCAAGATTTTCAGATAAGATTTTCCTGTTTCTCTATGGATGTTTACTTAGACTGCTATGCTCCTTACAGTCAGCCCACAATTTTGACACAAAATTTGATGAAATAAGGCAATGGTTTCATCAGTACTGCTCATCACTGGCTATCCTGACTTTTCTTTATCAGTGATGCTTTCTCTCCCCTCAGAAAAATGTTTAACCCATTTGTACACTGCCATTTTCTTCATGGCATTATCCTACAAAGTTGGACTAACACATGCCCAATTTTACTTCCACTCTTGCTAAGTTTAACAAGAAATGTAATGTTTGTCCCTTGCTCTGATTCAAGCTCTGACATTCTTGTGACAGCACATAAAAACACACAATAACAATAATGAATGCCACTCACCAAGACAGCCACCACACATCAACATGAACACAACTGAGAGACACTGATATACCAAGATTATAAAACTTTACTGACTTGTCGGTACAGTGCTGCTAATGTAAGTGCACGGTGGCAAGTTTGCAAACTTAATTATCAGACTTTGTGTGATGCTAGTTGATCTACAAGACTCAAATATCACACTATCCATGTGGTTCATACAAAAAAAATAAGAATTCTTAGTTCCAGCTGAGCTCAAACATACTTGGTACCTAAACCAAAGAATTTCTCCACTGTTCTCATAGGGTCATTTTTCAGACCACACAAGGCTCACTTTAGGTGTGCACCTCTAAGCCCCTTCTCCCTTGATTTACCTTCCTGAATTCACCCCTCTGCTTGACTCTGCTCCTGGCTCTGTCAAACCATCTCCTCATTCTCTGTGGTTGAAAGCAATAAGACTTCTGGCCTCAGGTCCCCACGGCTGGCAATGGTCGAGTCTCACATTTCATAAGACAAACTCTTGTTTGAATTATGGAGCAATTTACTGAACACTATATCTTAGTTTTACTGTAAACAAAATAATAAAAGTATTTCATAGAGTCGTGATGAGCATCAATGAAGTAATATACAGAAAACCTTTAGAACATTGGCTGGCATATACATGTTCAAAAATCTTAGTTATTATTTTTATATTATTAAGTTAGAAATAGTAGAAATACTGATCACCTCTCAAATTATAACTTTTGACGATGATTATGCTCAAAGTCCCTCTACCTGCACCAGGAGTAAGGAGTGGGAGCGATGGAAAGGAAAGAAAGCGGGTGAAGCTCTCTTGGACGACACATTTGCTTGTTAATGGATGTGTCCTTTTTCCTGTAGCTTCTTTCCTGGGCATCCAAAGGCTTTGGGCATTTTAAATGAAGGGCCTGTGTTTGTTCCTACTTGTATCTCTATTATTTAGCCCCCATGGTGGGGGCTCAGTGTTTGGTCAGTTTTAAGATATGTTTGAAGTGAGTGTGAGTGCTAGTGGACAAATTCCAAGATAAATAAAGACTGAAGGCCCTGGTCAGGTACTGATTATTAGCTATGTGGCAGGATTTTTCAAGCCTGGCTAGTCTTTTATTTCTACTCCACATTTTCACAGAAGCTCTGATGTTGCTGGGACAAGGAGTCTGTCTACCTGTCACTCAAACCAATCAACAGAGAAGTGGATGAGAGATCAACAGTTTCACTTTTATTTACAGAAAAGCCAGCAATTGCAGAAAGCAATGGGGATCTCTCCCCAAAGAACTGGTCTGCCCCCCTTTCCCTTTGTTATTTTTTATTCTCATAGTAAAAGTAAACATCAGCAATGTTACTACATGTCTAACAGATTTTCCTTCATAGGTTACAAAGTCACATGATATCTTCCTATCCTATATCTTCAAAGCATTTTTGTTCTAGACTAAATTTATAGTCAGTCAAGCCTTCGCTGGGTGCAGAGTGCCTTGGGTCCTTGATCAGTACCATGGAGTCCAGGTCCAGAGTTTATCTAGGACAGCAGCCTTGGAAGTGAAAAAACAATCTCTAGAGGTCAGCATGTAGGCTCATCCAGCCGCATTAGGGCCTGACCAACAGCATCCTGCTTGAAATGGCTGTTCAGGTGAACAGTGGCTGTGAACACTGAGAGTGTTTGAATAGTGTATGAAGAATTCAGCTAATTAATAGCAGTAGTCTTGACATTTAATTATGGGGGTGTAAAACTTCAATTCTTCTGGGACTATCTTCACTTTTGGTTTTGGTACCTAGAATAGTAGCTGGCCCATGGTAGAGGCTCAAAATAGATGTCTGTTGAACAAAGCCACAGCAGATACAGTTACCTCTACAGGAGTAGCAGATTAGGGAGTTGAGTAAGCAGAGCAGCTGGGCCTTTAAGAAACAGGTTGTTCTGGAAGGCGATTATGCATATTCCACCCCCACCCCAACCCAGCTGGGAGAGAAAGACTAGAACTGGTTGGAGGCACTAATTCCAAAGTAAAGAGAGTCTATATCCCCCAGCACAAGCTAGATGCCATCGTATTTTCTGATGCTAATTCTCTTTTATAATATATTAATTTATTTCCATATATTTACCTTAAAAAAAACTTTAAATGTACATGTAGGACTATATGAGAACAAATAAAGATGTCAAAATTTATCTTCTTTACAGTTAGAAAACTAATGAAATAACTGCAAAGCATCCCTTCCATAAAATACCTTTATGAGCAAATGCAAACTAACATTTATTATAGAACCAGGGATTTTAAGAGGAGAAGCAGAAAAGCTTTTAAATCAAATCTGGCACTCTTGCCTCTGATTCATCCCCTAGCAGAGCGATGTAATATATTACCGAGGTTCATTGAGAAGTTCCTGGGAAGCTCTGAAATCATTTCAGGACCCACTATGTTAATATAGAAAAAAAAAATTACTAGGAATGAGAAACATCAGGAACCAGATGAAGACAGGTGAATTTCTTCTCATTCGGCTGGGGGAACTTAGCTTCATTCCCCCAGGCAGACTTCACACCAGACTTCGCCTCTTCTTTTCCATTCTCCTTCAGTTGTTTTCTCTGGCATACCCACCAAGGTTAATAAGAGCTTGGCTGTCAAACAGATGGTTTGTATTCAAATTCTAGCTCTGCAATGTGGTATCTGTGTTACTGTGAAGGAGTTGCTTCTCATGTGTAAACTGGGAATGTTTCTTAGCAGATAATGGTTGATATAAAGATAAAATGACATAATACATGTGCGTGGAGTGCAATCTGCATAATTCTTATTATTCATTTTCACAATGTTCGTGTTGCTATCTCATATTATAAACAAACATCTAATATTCCAGCGGCATTCCGTCAAGGATATTAGTGTATCTAGGGAGAGGGAGAGTTGCATACACAGGTTGGGGGATTAAAATGGAGACGGAAGATAAATAGCATCTGTTGCAGGCCTACCTTATACCAGATACTATTATGTTTCTGGTAATGAGAAAACCAGCATTTCAAAAGAAGTATCCCTTATGATGCTCCCTTTTTCAAAAGTGGATATGAAGTTATTTACCCAATTAGAAAAATGGCAGAGTGACCTTTGAACTCTAGTTTACTCTGTGTGACTCTAAATCCTATGACTTTTCTATTGCTTGAAAATCATAACATACAAGTGTTTTAAGAACCTATTATACCAGATACTTTTCAACATATTGTCTTATTTAATCTTCAAAACAGTCTTTTGAGAAACATGTTACGTACATATTATCCCTTCCCTCATTTTACAGAGGAGGAAAGTGATAGTTGTGCCCAAAAACATTGCAGAAGTTAGAAGTGTCCATGTTGTAAAAGACAATCATGCCGACCTAGGGGATCAATTAATCCCTCTACCTGAAAACGTCAGAGCTACCAGCTTTTGGCAGGTCAGACAATGACACCAAAATGGTTGTACTCTTGCTCCCTCTCTGCCTTTCAGAGGGTTGAATTCATCCTCAGCCTCCACAGAGAGTCTCTCACACTGCTTCGGTTCTTCCTCTCCTGGCTGCATCAGGGGAGACCCTCTACGGAGCCTAAGAACAAGGTCAACCTCCCTTTCCTGGATGTCCCAACAGTGCCTGCTTGTATGTCTTTGACTCTGATTGCTTGTGGAGCACCTGCCTGGCTGATCCATATGGCCAGGCGACGGGGTGGGAGATAAGGATTAGCTGTAGCCAAATAATAACCACGCGTGGAGGTTGAGAATAAATCAAGAGACATCCTTTTTATCCAGAGACACAAGAACAAATGTCATGTATAAGTTAAAGAGGGATCGGGGCTCAGTCACCAAGAAGAGAAAATGGATGAGGGAGGGGCAGAGTGCATTGGACAACCTCAATAACCGGGATGGTCTGATTCTAGACGAACTTTTCACTGCACAACAACTTATACAAAAATAAAATGAGTAGCAACCTAAAGTGCTTTTCTAAGTCAAATGAGTGGTTTATATATCGAGAGCCCTGGGTCAGAAATAGGAAGAGGTGAGTATAGATGAAAGGGTGGGAGGGTGGGTCTGTTAAAGTGTCCCACAGTCCTGAGCTCTGGAACTGAAGGAGTCAGAAAACCAGAAAGGAGGAGAGAAATTCTAGGCGGGACTTGGGAGGATGTTTTGGTGAAAGTTTCTGAGATGAAGCTACATGTAGAATGATCGAATGGGACCATAAAGTTAAAGATTTCACTTTGTCCATGACCTTACCATTACAGCAGAATCATGGGAAACAGTTCTAGTTAACAGCTTTAGAAGCTCCAAGAATGAAATAATGCTTCTCTGATATAAGTAATTCACACATACTCCAAACACTAAATTGTGAGACAAGGATAAGGGAATTCAGCAAAATCTTAATTTTTTTCATAGTGTCTTTAGTTCTTTCACAAAATATTTCAGGCATACAATTATTGAAAAAATATCTTTACCCTTTAGCATCCTTGCTTACCTGGATGTTTAAAGTGTGTTCTTTAGTAATTCAGCAAGGATGTTGGGAGTGGGATAAAAAAGGAAGTAAGCACTGAGAGGTAGGAAGATTCTGGAATGTCCATGCGGCAAAAGTGGACTTGGTTCTGAAAATAATGGCGAGCCATTGCAAGTTCGTTAACAGAATGGATGGACAAAGGCAAAGCCGTGCCTTTAGGAGTATTCCCAAAGCAGCAGTGTGAGCAAGATTGAAAGAAAGAGACATGGAAAGAGATGAATTTGATAGACATCAAGGAAGAGAAATTGGTAGCACTTGGTGACTGATTTACTTTGGCTGGGGAAGGAAGAGTTATGGGTTTGTGCATGTGAATGAACAGCACAATGACAGAGGTACAGATTTTATTTACAAAACTCATATCTCGGGGTTTATGGCAGGTCACTTTTGTTATTTAAGAAGTTATTGGCTCAATCTGAAGTCAACCTGAGAGGTAGACAATTAAACACATTTTCTCCAAGGGGAAAGTGGAAAGCTGGGAAATGAGAAGGTGATTTAACTTAGATGTGGAAAGAAAAGATGAGCTTTTTTTTTATTATTGTTAAAAGAAGAATCAAATAATTGGAAATATTTTTTGTTGTTCAATGTGATTTAAAAAATATTTAATTCAGTGAAGCAAAAACCTATATCCATTAAAAGCTTTAATAAGGATTATTTTACTTTAAACTGACTGTTTCAGTGTAAAGTAGAAATGCTTTTGCCTTTGTGAACATTGCCTTGAGGAATGTGTTAAATTCCTATAAATTAAAACTTGTGTATAATCCTTACATCTTCATAGAGAGCTTAAGGCCCTAAGAATATTACTTTTAAATTAGGAGATTACAGGTCCATTCGTCTTTTACAATTCTATTACATTATCATTATTCTTATGTTGTTTCTCATCTCAACTTTGGGGAAATTGCAATAATGTGGTAGACACCTTTTGAATTATCTTCCCAGCCATATCCACATTTCCTGAGATCTACTTTCCCCTATGCAAAATATGCACAGCCATAGGTGTGCTATATCATGTGGCCTCTTGGTCATATTTGATTGGACCACAGATAGTCAGTTGACCCAAATTGAGCCAATTAGATGTTTTCTCCTACATTTGGGCACTTAGATCAAGAAAGACAGGAACATATGGTAATGGAAGGAGACTTGTTAAAAGTTGAGTTTGGTCTGGGCATGGTGGCTCAGGCCTATACTCCTAGCATTCTGAGAGGCTGAAGTGGGAGGATCACTTGAGGTTAGGAGTTTGACACCAGTTTGAGAAAAGGGAGACCCCATCTCTACCAAAATAGAAAAATTATCTGGGTGTTGTGGTGTGTGCCTGTAGTCCAAACTACGCAAGAGACAGAGGCAGGAGCATGGTTTAAGCTCAGGAGTTTCAGGGTGCTGTGAGGTATGATGATGCCACTGCCCTCTAGTCCAGGTGACAGAGCAAGACTCTGTCTCAGAAAAAAAAAAAAAAAAGATATGAATGAATTTATCTGTCAAGGGGACTATGTGGGGGATAGTCATGACAGGTCACCTGAAAATGAAGCAGAAGAATCCTTTCCTCTTTGGAAGTAAAATGTGAAAAAGAGAGAGTTGGAGAACTAGTGGATCCAGAGGAAGATGGGGAATGAGTCAGCTTTGGCTCCTGAGAACTTTGCTGTACTGCGGAGGACCAAAGTGCACACCCTCGTCTTCCACCCTTGAATTCTGTGAGAAGTTCCTGAATCATAACCAACATCTAAATGGCAGACCCAGGGAATGGAATTTAGCAAAGAAAGTTTTTGCAACCATATAAGGTAATTTTGCTAGATTTTTAGGGTTATGTTTGGGGCTATCCAAGTCTTGATAAGCACCATACCTTTCCTTTTGCAGTGCTGCTCATCAGCTTTCTGATTCTCTGGTCCTGTGGATTTCTAGTATTCATGTTTTACACTACAACATTTTCCATGACTTCCATAGAGTTCATGCCTACTGGTGATAAGAGCCTCCAATGCATTTATCAGCCTGCATATTTCTAATAACAAGAACGATTTAATGAGCAAGGTGTATCATGGTGTGGTGCTTTTCTAGGATAGACAACAAACATTCTGGCATAAAACTATTATTTACCTTGTCCAAAAAGGAATTTGACAATGTAGAGATATTACTTCCATTTACTCCTTCAATATATTCCCATTTATGTCTAACATATCACTCTATAGATATCATTAAACCACTCATAAAAGAGAAAGTATCCTCTGTTTTTATCTGTTTATGCATAAACTGCCACTCTCGCAATACCCTTAGCAATTTGTGGGCCTTTGTTGAATTACGAAATTGGTTAATGATTTTGGAAAGTTCTTGCCAAAAGTTATATAATATTTCCACTTTTTAAAACCAAGCTGAAAAAGTCAATGCTTAGAACAGTATAAGTTCTATAGGTTATAATTGTGTGTTGGATGTCCACGATGGCATGTTTTTGTTCTCCACAATTTAAAATTCTCCAACTAATATTATTGTCCTTGACATTAAAACTGAGGGGAAAGTCCTTTAAAGAGATGCTCTCATTATTTCTGCTCTCCTGGTTTTGATAGCCTGGTGGTTAAATAATCTTTCTACTATTCTGAGATGCATAATGTATCAAGCTCTTTGACTGCCAAAGAAGCATCAGAAGCAGATGGGATATGTAATGAGAGGGAGGCAGTTGAGACAGATCCTGTTCCATGCTGGCTGGTGGGGATGGTGAACTTACCAGCATAATTTGAGCTCTGCAAAAAACACCATGAATTGAGAATTGGGGAGCTGACAAAAAAATCCTTAAGCCTAGTAAAGCGCTCACTGAAACATCTGGGTCATGGCAGGTCTAGGACCAGTACAGCCCACCCTGTGCTAAGTACTGATGGAAGGAAGGCAAGTGTCCTGCTGAGGTTCCTCCCTCCTCTCACACCCTCCAGGTCTTCGTCTGAACCATCACATATAGGCATCTGGTTGTATCACATTTGCCAAATTGAATATAGTAAACCCTGACCCCATGCTGGACCTCTGGGTCAGTCTGGAGCCTGAGAAGACAGTATGAATATGGCAGGGCTTCTGGCTACCTGGGAACTCACAGATACGCTATGAAAACCAAACAAGGGGAGAAGGAAGAAAAAAGGAGAAGAAGGAGAGGGATGTGAAGCAAGAGAGAGAAAGGATAAACAGAAGGAAAGGGGTGAGGAGGAAGGTACAGAAAGGGAGAGCATGGAAGGGAGAGAGGAAAGTTGACCAGGGAAGATGTAATCTATGGAAGGGAAGGAGAAAAGGGAAAGAGGTGGGGGTGGGAAAAAGGGAAGAAAGAAGAGAGGAGAAAGAAGACAGAGACATGACAAAAACAAAGGAGGGAGGGAAAGTAATTACAAAAACTAACTTATCTAAAGGAGGAAGGAGGAAACATACAGAGAGGAAAGAAGACAGGAAAGGGAGGGAAGAAAACCTGATCAGCCTACAGAAAGCACCACAGCTGCTGTTCTACAAGCCTTTGAAGCTGAGTCAAGAAGGGGAACATATCGCTAGCCTCTCTGACCTGAACCTGCAGGTTTACCAAAGACAGACACCTGTCAACACTAGGCAATCTTAAAAAAGAAAAAGTACCTATTTAATGCTAGAATAGTGGGCAAGGAAAAAAGGTGTCATGAATCCTTGCACCCGTGTTCCCAGGCAGCATGTTTCCACTATCACGGTTCCCTTTCAGGGTGGCTATGGCTGATCCCAGTGTTAGTAACTCCTGCACATGCAGGGTCTGGGCTCCAAATGCTCTGGTGTCTACCTAGGTGATGTCTAAAGAACATAGCAGAATCTCTAATGGAAGACTGCCACAGAGAAGGGAAGTGATATGCTCACGACAATGGTGCCACCTCACGACCCTGGATTAGTCTACTTATTACTGTGTCTCCCTCAACTCAGTCACCTGATGCATGAGCCCATTCTTCCTTATCAATTTCCCCTAATAATGTAACAACCAGTTGACTTCCCACGAGCGTATTTGATGCTGAGACATGCTTGGAGAAGACATGCCTGGAGCCATTATTATATTAATTTTTAACTTATTTAGGAAGGAAAAAATTAGCAACCATCAGAAACCAAAACCTTCCTATAACCAAAGCTCATGAATCAGTCATTATTATTTTTCCTGTTTTATCATAGCACTTGTTTCATAAACCAGCATGTCATTTGTTCTCTTCTCATCTTCTAAGTGAGTATAATGGATGATGATGGCTTGCTATCCAATTTATTTATTTTTTAATTAGGCTAGTGCACTCAGTCCCTAGCTACTGTGCACACGGGACCCCAGCTGTCCTCTTCTCCTCAGAATTGTCCTTCCACAAACTGGAGCCTTCTTATCTGAGAGACTGACCACCTGCCCTCATGACCCGAGTCACTCACTGACTCACAGGCCTGGGATACAAACACTGGACCACCGGCCTCAAGCTGGGCTGACCCTGCAGGGGGGTTCACATTCCACAGCTCCTCAGGGGAGCAAGCTAAGGCCAGACCTGTCGTGAAATCACCATCTTGCCTCACTTTGTCCTGCATTCCCTTCTTTCAAACACACCCATCGGAAAAAACATTTGCACAACAGTCTCTGTTTTAGGCTCTGCCTCTGGGGAATTTGAACTAAGATAGTGAGATCACCTCCCAAACAAATTGCATGCCTAGAGGCAGGAGATTCCGGAAATACCCAACATCATCATGCTAATACTCACCAGCCAAACCAGTCAATGAAATGAGATTTTATTAGTCTCAATGTTATTTGAATCAAGTACTTGAATTGGGGGCTTTGTGTAGAAACAAGCAGGGCTTAACTTTTCTAGAAGCTCCTTTGCATACTGATACAGAAAAAGCCGTTGTCAAAGAATGTTTTCATGAATGCCTCCTTTACTCAATTCCTTATTTGCTCTGGCTGGAAAATACTGCACATGCATGGCAGTAACATGAATACATAACCTTTGGCTCGAGTCAGAGAGCAAAGTAACTCAAATTACTTAATATAACTCTTGTGGTGATAACTAAACACTTTCTTCCGTACTGTAACGTTTACTGACTGCATTTTATTTCTGCTTCAATACGAAGTTGTCAAGTACTCTGAGAATTTCACAAATTCACTTCACCCTGCTGACTACACTTTGCCATAAATTAATTACCACAAGTGCATAATATTTATTTCTGCCCAAGGCAGTCTGTGCTGGTATGCCTTATTAGCATTCACTGAAGACTATAAAAATAAAGAGTATAGTTAACATGAAAAAAATCACTTATGCCTTCACATCCCCAATGACTAAGCTCAAAAATAATTTTCTACTTTGTTTCTTTGTTGAGTTTGTGTCACAGGCAGCCGCTGCACACCTATAAGTTGGTTGTACAAGACAGACGCAACTTACGTATAATTCAAGCTGTGTCACCCCATAAGCACACATCAAGTGGCACACTGCAGGTGCTTGATTGGTTTGTAGCCTGTGCACCGCCATCTGTATAGACAAACACTCTTGATAGTAATATCACAGAAAGCAAGAGCCACGCCCTTTTTTTTTTTTTCTCTGATTCACTTTTGTGTCCCCTTCAAAAATCAAAACCACCGATAGTGGCTTGCAGATAACAAAGTTCTTCTTGAAGGGATGAATAGATTCTTCTTGAATCTAAAGAATGTTGAGGGGAAAAGAAAGAATCATTGGGTTTCTGGACAAGGAAATTGGCCGCTAGAATGATGGCAAGCTCAGATAATGTGGAGCACTTTTCTGATCTTATTTTACAGAAGGACTTCACAGAAGGACTGTAGGATCTGAAACCTCCCTTGTAAATCTAAAGTGCTGTGACTAAATAAATATTTGACCTCATGATAAACTGTTTGGGGGGATTCAGTGGTGCGACTGAGTGTCCATGGGGAAGTGATTCTATCTCTCACTTTTCGATAAATCATTTTCCGTGCAAACTAACTTGAACAAGCCAAATAAAACAGGGTCTTCCTGAACAAAATAAAACTGAAGGCATTTTGCTGTACTTTGCTCTTCAAAGTGTGATTTATGAGCAGAATCAATGGCATCATCTGGGAGCTTAATAGACATGCAGAATCATAGACGCAGCCTCAGCCCTACCCATCTTCCAGACGTGCATTTTCTGGAGTAATTACATGCTTGCTAAAGACTGGGAGGTACTGCAGAAGCAAGACCGTCAGGGAGGGGCTGCAGGCCTGGGGTACCCATATTTTTGTGCTGTCATCCCCCGTTAGCCAGTGTCTGTCTCTGTCATAGGCCTTCCCCTTCTGCAATAGCTTGCTTTACCACTACACACAGAAACAGGAAATGCCTAAGAATATACGCTCCCAAGGGACAGTGCTAAACCTTTAACTGACAGGCGAGAGTACAAATACCCCACGTTCCTAGTTCCTGATTGGACACCTCTGTTTTCAGAGCTTCTCCATCAAAAATTCAGAGCCAAAGTAAAACCCCACAGAGATTTGCTTGGCATCGCAGTCTTGTTTGGTCTTTCTTTACTGGTCCCACTTCCTCTCTCCTTTCTTCTCTCCTCACCCCTGAAATACTTCCTAAAAAAACACTTTCTCATAAAGTCTCATTTAAGGATCTCTTTCTGGGAATCATAATCTAAGAAATATATTTATCAGCAATATGTTTGAAAATGTTTAATAACTTGCCCTCTAGTTGACTTTTATCTTTGGCAAGTACCATGATGGAAATACTCCCACTGTCACAAATTTTAAACTATAAATATGAGGTTACAGAGTTAGAAAGAGAGGTTTGTAATCTATACTTTCAAGCCAACATGAGCTGATTCTAGTACATCATTGCATATATTTATATCTCATCTTATTAAAGACCAGTAAGTCTTTACCAAAATTTCTTCAAGATTAACCATGACATAATTATATTGCAGAACATGAAGCAAAAGTTTCTAAAAATTCTATCCATCTGTCTAAAGAAGTATGTAGGACAAAAGAAGCTCTAATTAATGAATTCAACAAATATTTATTGAGCAGTTTCTATGTGCTCATCACTATTGTAGGAACAGACAAAAAAACAAATCTGTGAATAAGACATATAGGCTCCCAGACTATAAGGAGTTTACATTCTAGTGAGGGAAATGAAAGAATCAGTGATTTAAACTGTGACAAATACAGAAAACAATGAAAAGTCAAGATGAAGTATTGTATGGCTTTGGATAAACCCACTTTATACAGAATTGTCAATAAAAACACAGGAGGCCAGTAGCAATGGCTCAACCCGCAACTCCAGTATTTGGGGAGGCAGAAGAGGGAGATCACTTGAGGCCAGGTGTTCAAGACCAGCCTCCAGAACATAGCAAGACCCCCATCTCCATTAAAAAATAGAAAAATTAGTCATTTGTGATGCCACAGACCTGTTGTCTTAGCAATTCAGGTGGCTGAGGCAAGAGGATCACCTGAGCCCAGGAGGTAGAAACTGCAGTGAGCTATGATGATGCCACTATACTTAGCCTGGGCAACATAGTGAGACTCTTCAACCTGGGCAACATGGTCTCAACAACAATAACAACAACAACAACAACAAGTCACAAGAGGAGCTGGCTGCCAAAGAGTAGTAGGGAACACATGCCAGGCAGAGCTAACACAGTAGGAGAGAGAGTGAGCGGTGGGCAGTGACAGATGAGATCAGATGGTTAAAGTCGATATCATGCCAAGTTTCACAGGCCACGGTTAGTTGAGGACTTTATTCTAAATGCACAGAACAACATTGACGTGTAAGGAGTTCTGTGTAAGGCACTTACCGATTTAAATTATGTTTGAAGACGATTCTGAACACGTGGAAAGCAGAGTGGCAGGGGTGGAAGATGGGGACCAAATAGAGGCAAGATGTGGCCCAGGAGAGAGAGATCATCATGCCTTTGACCTGAGCAGTGGCAGGACATACCACAGATGGAATTAAGAGGATTTGCTAAGAGATTGAAAGTTACCGTGAAAGAAAAGAAAAATGAATCAAAAGTAACTCTGGATTTATGTATGGCATAACCAACTTGGTGCATGCAAGTTTTACCTCTCCTTTTCTATCTTTCCTGAAAAGAACCAGTTCATTCATCTGTCTTGGTCCTGTCTCCCCTTTCTGGCCTCACCTATATCTTCTAAAATTTTTTTCAACTAAAGGGGACAGCATGCTCTTTTAAATTTTTATATTAGGTTTGATTCTAACATAGTTTCACTTAATTTTCTCCACTCATAACACCTGCTAACTCGACAAAGTCCGCACAGACAAATTTAAGCACAATGAACAAAAAGCCCTCAGTAGATGACTGGGGGAAGAGGAAATAACTGCCATAATACCCGCTTATCTGCCCTTTCACTTTTGCAGTTTCGGTCAACCATGGTTTGATAACAAGTGAGTAGAGCACAATAACATATTTTAAGAGAGAGACAGAGAAATAGACAGAGAGGGAGATACAACATTTACATAATTTTTATTACAGTATATTGTTATAATTACTCTATTTTATTATCTATTATTATTGTCAATCTCTTAATCTCTGTGCCTAATTTATAAATTAAACTTTATTATAGGTATATATGTGTAGGAAACCACAAAGTACCCACAGTACAGGTTAGTTTAGTGCTATCCATGATTTCAGGCATCTACTGGGGGTTTTGAAATGTACTCCCCATGAACAAAGCAGGACTGCTGTATAAATATTCCTCTGCTACTAGTTTTGTCCCTGTCTTACTTACAGGGCCACAGATTGGTTCAATGAAGATATATGGTGCTTCTCAAACTTTAGTGGACAGCAGCATCGCATAGAAAGTTTGTTAAAACATTGATTTCTGGGCCTCAGCTCCAGAGTTTTTGACTTAGTAAGTCTAGATCTCAAGGATTTGTCTTTCCAGCAAGTTCCCAGATGATGGTGATGTTGATAGTCCAAAAACTCTGCCTTGAGAACCATTGAGATGTACTATCAAAATTGAATTGAGGAGTGTCCAAAATATACAAAGATGAAGGTGGTGTAACTCACATACATATGATGGTTTAACTTCCACTGTCATTGCTTCTCCCACCTCTTAGATAGTAAATTCCTCAATGATCAGCCTGATCACCTACCTGTCACTGCATATAAAATGTAGCCCCTTCAGAGAAGCAGAATGCTCTGGGCACAGTGGTAACTTCTTAACAACAGACAAAAATGGATGAGTAAATCAGGAAGTCCCTTCATCTCCTCAGAGGCTCATCATTCCTATTTCAGGAGTTCCGACAAGCAGTTAATCTGCTGGAAAGATGGAAAATGAACTGGCTGTAGCAATCCATTCATGCCAGAGAAGCCCTTATGTTAAAAAGAGGATGCTCATATATTATCATTAAGGACATCTAAGTTGTCCATTCGAGTATTTATATTGTAATTCAGTGTTTACTGAGCCTGCTGAGTTTTTCCTTCTAGGTAGGGAAAAGCCACAATAAAATCATCAAATAAGTACTTTATATTTTGTGGAGAATTTAATGGATAATATGTATTTTTTTTAACTTTAGAGTAACCTGGTAAGAAAGGAACAGTTTTTCTCATTTTGCAGGTCATTTTATTAAAATCTGTGCTGTGGAAAAGGTCAGTAGGTCTGAGTCTGCTTACCAGTCATGCAGGTCCTTTCAGTCTGACCAACTAAGCCCATTGAGACATTCAGCCCATTTTCTTTAACTACTGGTATAGCACGCTTTTAATAAAAAGTCATATCCTGGCCTAATGTGATAGCTCATGCCTGTAATCCCAGCACTCTAGAAGGCCAAAGCACTGGATTGCCTGAGCTCAGAAGTTTAACACCAGCCTGAACAAGAATGAGACGCCATCTCTACTAAAAAATACAAAAAAATAGCTGGGCTACAGCAGATGCTTGTAGTCCCAGCTACTTGGGAAGCTGAGGTAAGAGGATCGCCTGAGCTCAAGAGATTGAGGTTGCTGTGATCTGTGATGATGCCAAGATACTCTACCCCATGCAACAGAGTAAGACTCTGTCTCAAAAATAAATAAATAAATAAATAAATAAATAAATAAATAAATAAAAAGAGTCATATCCTCAGTAAACTCCACAATAAAAAGAGTAGGCCAAACATATGAACTTGCCCATTTCTGATGACCTACAATTTTATGTGATTCAAACTAATAAAATGGCACCAATTGTATCATACTTTCCAGGAGACAGAGAATGATTTGGAAAGGAAAATGGTATTGGGGTCAGAAGTTTAGGGTTGAAGTCAGACTTTGAATGTAGCCCTTAGTGTCTGTGAGCCTTAATTTCCACACTGGTTAGAGAAGAATGCCTGCATCACAGAATCTTTGAGAGGATGCTTTGAGAGCACCCCATTGGGTTAAGACTTACAAAATATCTATCCTGTTCCAGGCACTCTGTGGAGTACTGAAGACCTAGTGAGACATAAGACAAAGTCTCTGCCCACTGGAAGCACAGTTTAGCAAAAGAGGCAGATGAAGTAATAATCTATTGCAAAACAGTGTGGGATGTCACAGCAAAAGTATAGGGAAATGCAAGTCAAAACTACATTGAGATCTCACCTAACCCCAGTGAGAATGGCTCACATCATAAAGTCCCCAAACAATAGATGCTGATGGGGCAGATGCAGAGAGAAAGGAATTCTTACACACTGTGTG
Organism: Perodicticus potto; assembly: GCA_963574655.1. Lineage (NCBI taxonomy): Eukaryota > Metazoa > Chordata > Mammalia > Primates > Lorisidae > Perodicticus > Perodicticus potto. The sequence goes on from CAUYRH010154412.1 coordinate 29,582, forward strand.
AGGGACTGCAAATGAGTACAACCTCCATGGAAGCAGGAGGGAGATACTGCCAAGAACTAAAAGTAGACTTACCATTTGATATACCCAAAGGAAAAATTGTCATTTTATAAAAAGGACACCTACACTTGAATGTTTATAGCAGCACAATTCACAATTGCAAAGATATGGAAATAACCCAAGTGCCCACAAATACACAAATGGATTAATAAAATGTAGTGTGTGTACACCAGGAAGTACTACTCAGCTATAAAAAATAAATGGGATCTAGTATTTTTTGTAACAGCATGGATGGAACTGGAAACCATTCTTATTTATTTTCTTTAAAATAAATAAATCATAAACACATAGATCATATACACATTAATGCATTTATGGGGTACAATCTGCTGATTTCATGTAGAATTAGGAATGCTTACATCACACTGGTTAATATAGACCTCATCTCATTTACTTAATTATTGTATTAAGACATTTATACCCTATACTAATAGATCCAACATGTACCCTTGCATTATCCACTATAGGTGTGATCTCAACATTCACCATCCCTCGATTTTAACCTCCCCCCTCCCCTTCCACTCTCCTCCGCCCTCCTTCATCTTGTGCCATAGTTGTGATCTATTCTTCATGTGAAAGTGTGAGTGATTATAAATTGGTTTCATAATACTACGGAGTACATTGGATATGTTTTCTTCCATTCTTGAGATACTTTACCAAGAAGGATATGTTCTTCTGAGTGAAGTATCTCAAGAATAGAGAAACAAACACATGTACTCAATACAAATTGAAACAAATAGATTAACACTTAAGCGCACAGATGGAGGTAAATCTCAATAAAAATTGAACTGGGGGAAATAAGGAGGGGAGATGGGTAAATCTACACTGATTGGGTATGGTGTACACTATCTGGGATAAGGGCATACTTACAACTTTGACCCAATTTATACAAAAACTAAAAGTATGTAACAAAACATGTGTACCAACTAATATTATGAAATTTAAAAAAATTTTAAAGAAGTTTAAAAAAATATTTGTTAAGCAAAATGGAAACAGAGAAGATGTTGGCTAACTCTGTCTGTGATTGGGGCAGAGCTGCCATGGATCCAGAAGTGTCAAGAAGAAAGACTAGCTAGATCAGCGCCATCTAGATCATCTGGTGAGCTTTAGAAAATCCCATTTGATGCTCTGACATCCCTATGGATTAGACGTTTGGGTAGCTGGAGAGAGATCACATGGCCCAGGTTCACTTGCAAGTGAATAGGCTTTGTGAACTGAAAGAAACACACTTTAGGGACATCATCATTTTAAGTAAATAAAGGGCTAAGGTATAGAAGAGTGTAGCTTTGTTTACATTGAAAGCAGTTACAAATTAAAGCATTGACTGAATCTGACTGAACAGGAGAAAAGGAAAAAACTCTGAAATGGGCAGATTTCTCAACCAATAATCAACAATGATCTTTTCTTAACCAAAGCTATTATATTAATGCCTGGGGCTTGTTTGGGGTAGGGGAAGTACTAGCCATATCTCCTTGCTGGGTATCAGCCACAATCTGGTCTTATGCTTGCCATCACTAGAAATTTTAGCATCGACATTGGACATTCTCTCCGGGTGAGGTCAGATGTCCAATGCTCTGAGCTGAGAATGTTGCCTATACAGAGATTCATAGTTGAGAGAGTATGTAGGCATCCAGAGGCCACTAAGCTTTCCTTCCCGGCCACTACTGGGGGCCAGAGCAACAGGGCTGCTCCCTCAGGTTGGCGTGTGATAACTGAGCCAGTCACAAGATCAGACCAGAAACTACCAGAAGGATTGTGCTGATGGGTTCTCTGCTTCTCTGCATTCTCTGCCTCCTTATAGAACCCCCCTGGCCAGTGCTAGTGGACTTCTTAACTACCAACCAGCATTCATTCCTCCTTAATCTGGGGAAAAAACATTTTCCTTTGGAAAGCTAGTTCTTACTCATAATCAGCCCATATAATTTGGGTAGGCCTGACTCCAGCTCTAGCTACAGAGAAGCACCCATGGTCTGGGCCAGGCCAGTCATCAAATTCTAAACCCTGGCTACAGGGGTTGATGGGAGAATGTGAAACAATACATAACGATGGCTCTACACTCAATGCAGGGGACTCTGGCTGGACTTATTTGAAAGGAAATGCCATCATTTATTGGGATAATGTGGCCACTACAAACCTAGAACTCCTGGGTGCCTAGAGAAAAGCCAGGTGGAGGGATGCACATAGGAGTTTAGTTCTGAAGATGTAACTTGCTTCCCAGGATCCACTCGTGCCTGAAGTCAGTTGCCCCTGAACTTCCCAGTTATAAGCAGTAACTCTACTATTTTACTTAGATTGTTTGATTTAAATTCCAATCATGTCATTGAGAAAACTTTGACAAGAATGTGAAATTCTCTATCTTGAAGCATGGAACAAGTTCACGCGGCAGATTGAGGAAGCAGGACATTTTCCCAGGACTACAAGAGCCATACAGAGCAATGATATGCACATGCTGTCTGTGGATGGGCAGGGAGCAAATCTTTTTGGCTTTGCTGGCCATAGTTCCCTATGGCCCCTGCTCAGCTCCAACTTTGGAGGGTTGGACCTCTGGATCCTGAGGTCTGCAGCATCTTCCATCCATTTCCTGTTCCTGCGCAGCAGTTGTCTTCCTATATTTCAGACCCCTAACTGCCCTGTGCCTGTGGCCTTAGCTGGAGTCAATTAACAAGAGGCCCAGGAGTAGGTACAGAAGGAACCCCCACAGCCTTAAAGGCATGAGAGGCAGTAAGATGCAGCCAGCAGCAAGGAGGACACTGACAGGGGCCAGCCAGTCGGCAGGAGGAGCCAATGGGATGGATTTGTGGAAAATTTAAGCACTCACTGGGGATCCTACAGATACCTGAGGAATAAAATCTTCTGAAGATAGAGCTTTCTGCAGTTAAGCATGATGGGGGTACCTGTCTAAATTTTGACATAAAACAAAAGGAGTATAACTTGTTCTCTAACAGAGGCTGATGGGGTCTGAGGCACTGGGGAGATACTTATATTTATTTGTCTTTATCAAATGCTGAGAAGCCATGCAAACAAATAAGCATATTTAGACAAGTGGGACCTCAAAATGTTTCTCCTGCCCCCTTTTTTGGACACCGACAACTCTTTCCAAACAGCACAATAGCTACTAGCGGCAACAATGGCCACAAAAATCCACGATGCAGAAAACTAGCCCAGTGCATTGGGAAGAAGCCAGGAGGAGAGGAAGGTAACGAGAGCCCAAGGTTAAGTGTTTTCTGCCCAATCATTCAACAAACCGGAGAGTGAGATGAAATTCAATGGCAGTTAATGGATCTTTCAAATATCTAATTACTTGGGCTTTTGGTTATTAGTTAATGAGCTGGAAACATGGAATAAGATAATATTAACTCATGAGCAATCAGAATAATTCAATTAACACGAGTAGGCATAATGTTTCCTGGAACCCTGTTGTGATAAATAAAAATAAAAGCTCTTTGGTAAAACTTCTACAGAAAAATAAATGCTTCCTTTTCTTCCAGATCATACTGAAGTAATTTAAAATATCTGTATATTAATTGTGGGCTTCCTCCTCCTGACGGTCTATGAAATAGGAGGATTCAGGATAAACAGGTGAAAGAGGCAGATATCTCTCTCTGATTAACCAGAAACCTCCTCATTGCTACAGACATACACAGAGCCCAGTGAAAAGGGTACATAAAAAGAAAATGGGAGTGGATTTTTTTCCTCTATGATTAAGTTAAATTAAACATTTAATATGATAAAGACTTGGTTTAAAAGCCTCTTAGAAGGCAAAGATCAAATCCCTGCCCTGGAATATCAAATCTCTGGAAGCTCACTGCCTTCCAGGGCATGTGAATTACTTGCAACAAATATGACAGTGCATACAAAGGTAAAAGTGCTTGGGAAGTCCATAAGCAGCACGGAGATGGCACTGATAGGAGAGAGATGAATAGGGAGAAATGGGCAGGCCAAGGTAATACTCTAGCTGAGTCTGTGGTTTCAATAGGAACAGCTGCAGGACAAAGGGGAGCTGAAGAGGCCTCTAGTTGGAAAGCACTAAATGAATGATACAGTAAGATAAGGAAGCCAGAGTAATGCAAATTCGAATCATTTATGCTGCTAGAGTATATCCAGAGTCCAAGATGCGGGGGTGAGAATGGTCAGCAAGCAGTCAGTAGGAGCAATGAAGAATTTTAAGCAGAGCAGTAGTTAGAACCCATTTGTTTTCCAATGGAGACCATTACTTGTGGCTTGTTACACAGTGGGTTAGCAGAAAATGTCTACAAGGAAGAGATCATAAGATCAAGTCCATTTAGGCTGATAGCAAACTTGAGCCCATGACCTTTGATAATATTCTCAACTTTCTTCAGTTGTTCTCATAAGAGGGAATCCTATTGCAGGTGTTTTATCGGTGGTGAGTATATTTGGAACAGAAGCTGGGTGTCTTGATGGGGTTTACAAATGATATCAATATGGCCCAGGGAACTTGGAGCCAGCTTTTTATTAGCAAGATCCAAATCATGAATGCTGTGGCAGGAAGCACTATAGGCAAAAGACAGGAGGTAATACTATCAGAGCTTTCGGGCCTTCATGCTACTTCTTCTTTGACATTTCTCCTGGTTCCATTTATGCATGATAAAAAGTGAGAAAGAGAGTTTTGACCCAAGAATGCCAATAACTCTTTGTCATAACTGTTTCTGAAGCTAGGGAATCCTCACTAACTATGGGCCTTTTCCCACTGGTCCTTTGATCTGCCCAGACTTTCACCAGCAAACTGAGATCACTGGCACAAAGAGTGAAGCCTAGCTGTCATTTCTGCTTCAGAACAGCCCTGCAGAATGGTTTGTTAGTATCGGCTTTCAGCAGACATAATCCCAGTGGCAAGCCCTTCTTCGAGTAATGGCCTCTGTGTTTGATGGTGGGCTTGCAGAGCGCTAAAACCTACACATGTCAGGGTCAAGGCAAAAGTCAGAAGGTAAGTGTAGGAATAATCAAGGAACAGGTTCTCCAGAAGTCAGAGCTCAAGAGTCAAAGACGCACACTGTCCCTTCCACTTGGAATTATCTTCCTCCTCCTGTTTCTATGGAAAATACATATTATTCTTCATGTCTTAGTTTAGGGATTGTTTTTCTCTCTCGACTCCCACCTGAGACTGTAGTCATGACTTTTATTGCACTGACAGAATCCTAGACATTCCTATTATGGCACCCTTTACCATCTATGGAGCTCTTATGGGTATTATATATACCCTAAAAAGTGTATCCTATTACTCCAGTTCAACCTATGACTAGCACATCAGATGCCCCATTCATATTTTTTAAATCAGAGTGACATTAGAAGATAGGGAATAATAGGATTTGGCCGCCCAACCAAGTGAGTTAAGTCAGAGGCTAGACATAATTAGGGCTCAAAGAACCAGAAACAAGGAAATTTTGAATCATTTCTTAAACAGAAAACCTTTCTTGTTTTACTGCAATATCAGGGTCTGGTACTTTCCTAAGACACAATCAGCACAATGTCTGAGATTAAATCCCTAATTCGCCATCTCTGGCAGTTCTTGGTATTCACTAAATGAATATAATCAGTGAAGCAAAATGCTATTAGAATCCCTTTTTTTATTATTACATAAACTTGTGCATATTATATAGTCAATTACAACCTCGGTCTGAAAGAAGCAATGTAGTTGGGAAGGAAAAAAGAACCTCATTGGCTCTATTAAGAACGATCTGGTTTTTATTTTTAGTTGTTTATTGGAGTGGGGGGTGGAGGCCTTGTATTTCAGTTCTGTGTAAGCTTGGTCGAGATACTTAGAGTCTTTGAAGTACTTTGAAAAGTTCGTTGTGGGGATAAGACATTTGTTGAATCTGGCATCATGTTTGACACATAAGGAACATTAAAAGAAATAACATTATTGGTACTCATTTTGAAAATTATTAAATAAAAAACTTATGTACATGTTCTCTTTCAGTTCTTAAAGCAGAGCTATGAAGTAGGCTTTTTTATTATCTCCATTTGTCACATGATAGAATTAAGGCTCAGAGAAGTTACCTGACTTGCCTGAGGACATGCAGAGAGAAAGAGGCAGAGAGAGTGAGAATTCAAATGCATACTGGTCTGATTGTGAAGCCCATGCAGTTCCCTATGCCCACAATTGTAGGAGACTGAGTACCAGGCTTATAGAAGTGGCCACTGGTTTTTTTGTTTGTTTGTTTGTTTGTTTTTATTTTTTATTTTTTTATTGAGTCATAACTGTGTACAATAGTTCAGTCATGGGGTACAGTGTGCAGGCTTCACATACAATCAGAGATATTTTTATCAACCTGATTGATATAACATTCATGATAGTTTCTCATTTACTAAGTGGAAACATTTTTGATCCGTATTTAGAAGTTTTCTCCTGACCCTTCATTTTTTAAATGACAACCTTAAAGCAGAAATCTATTTAAAAAGCATAAAAGCAAACCTGTCCGTTTGAAGAGGCAGCAAAAGGTGCAGCTGGAAGATGGTGCTGAACTGGCTCACCAAACCCAATCTCCTCTTAGCCGAAGTTCTGCTCTCTACTACTGAACGTATTTTATAATCACTACTTCAAGGGCCTGTACAAATGTTACTTTATTAATTTTTATTGTTTCTTGAGCCTTATGAGGTAGAATGACTTACTGCTTTCAGTTTTTTAATGTGAACAAGCTGAAACGCAGAGTGGTTAAGGAATTGCCTGCTATCTGTAGACCAGAACTTTAAAAAATTATCTCTACTAGGATTTTTTAAATTTTTATTTTTTTATGAACTGATGTTTGGATAAAATATAAAAAAACATGAACTGTTACACAAGAAAGGACTATAAAATATAGAACTGATTTTTTTTTTTGCAGTTTTTGGCCAGGGCTGGGTTTGAACCCACCACCTCTGGCATATGGGGCCGGTGCCCCACCCCTTTGAGCCACAGGCACTGCCCATAACTGATCTTTTTTATTAGCTTCAATAGCCAGGAAATAAATCTGTTGAACTGCTGTAAAAGTTTACCTAAGTCTACTCTCCTTGCATACAGGTAGGTAGCCCATAGGTGGCCCACACACTGGGTAGCACCGCTGCAGACGCAAAGAGATAGCCCAGAGCTCAAGTACGCATTTTGTGACTCTAGGGTCAGTATTCCTTTTACTTTACATCATTGCCTTTTTGATATAATCTATCTAGCCCCAACTTCCTTATCTATAAAATGCACGTATAAGCCTCAGCCCCTGTATACCTCATAGGCATTCTTAAAGCATTCAGAAGACGTAAAGGGGACTTGGAAAGCAGAACACTAATAAATTTGGCCTGAAAAAGTGTCAAGCTGGTATAACTGATCTGATCGGACTTTATGCATTGCGTTGCCTTGGTAAAGCAGCACAGAGAAACTAGCTGCAAAGTGGACCACTTGGGAGAGGAATAACTGACCATCTCTATGCAGGGTTTTTAGCTAGATCTAGGGTGACCCTTGTCCAGTTTGGATGTGGAATTCTTGGTCTCTATCTGTTGTCTCAGCTAACTATTAATAGGGTATCTTTTTCCTCTTTAAAGTAGACCTACCATTTGATCCAGCTATCCCACTGCTGGGGTATACCCAAAGGAAGAAAGGTCGTTTTAACATGTGAATGTTTATAGCAGCACAATCCACGCTCACAAAGACGTGGAAACAGCCCAAATGCCCGCCAATACATGAATGGGTTAATAAAATGTGGTATATGAACGCTATGGATTATAACTCAGCCATAAAAATATGGTGACCTGGTATCTTTTGTAGCAAACTGAAGGAAACTGGAAACCATTCTTCTAAATGAAACATCACAAGAATGGAGGAAAAAATATATGTACTCAATACCAAGTTGGAACTGATTAATAAATACTTAAGTGCACATTTGGAAGTAAATCTCAAAGAAAATCAAAAAGGGGACTGTTGGAGGGGGAGAGGGATGGGTAAATTCATACCTCTTGGGTACGGTGCATGTTATCTAGATGATGGGCACACTGATAACTTTGACTCAATCTGTTCAAAAAATAAAATATGCAAACTCAATATATTTACCCCCTAATATTCTGAATTATAAAAAAATACATTAAAAAAGTATCTCAGTTTAAACCAAAAAATTATATGGTCACCCAGTTAGATGACAGATAATATGAAAAAAATGTTATTAGTAATAGAATGGATGATTTTTGGCCATTATTTCTGGTAATAATTAGTTGTTGACAATTTTTGCCCTACTGAAGTAGTAGCTGGTTCAAAATAGTAACATCAAAAAGCCCTGGTTCATACTTTATGGAATTAAAGACTGATTAAAAAAATAAACATTTTAGACAAAGCAGATTGATAAAGGAAAAAGAAAGGAAATGACTGAGAATTAAAAAGAGTAAGGAGATTAAATCAGAAAGCTTGTGGTGAGTGAATCGGCGTCAGTCAGATCAGAAACCCACACTGGGCTGTTTTCATCTATTCCTTCCCATTTCATGTCTTTTCAAAATTCAGCTAAACTCAGCCTATTTCAGCTGTGCAAAAAAGAAATAAGAATGTATTTTGGGTTCTCCCATGTACGGTGGGAAAAGTGGAAAAGGAGATGTAATGACTACATAGGAAACCAGGTGGCGTCTAGCCATAGAGAGGGAATTCAGGGAGGGACTGCAAGAACAAAGCTGGGCCTGGGTGGGCGGAGTCAGGACAAAGCTGGGCCTGGGTGGGCGGAGACAGGATAAAGCTGGGTCTGGGTGGGTGGAGTCAGGACAAAGCTGGGCCTGGTTGGGTGGAGTCATGACAAAGCTGGGCCTGGGTGGGCAGAGTCAGGACAAAGCTGGGCCTGGGTGGGCGGAGTCAGGGCTTCCACCTTTCCATCTCTTGCCCACTAATGCAGTGACCTCTGAGGGTGCTCCTGGCTTCTTCCCTTCCTCTCCCTTTGAATCCATCTGCTCCAAACTCATCAGATGGCTCCACCTGGTGATGTCAGCATGAATTTGGCTTCAGACATGCGTCATTCCGCCTGAGCCCCAGTTTGCTCTGCTGTACAATTAGGATATCAAAACTCTTTGCAGGAATTCTTTTTTTCTTTGGGATGCCACACCATTCTCTGGCTCCTTCCCACTCCATCTTCCCTTCTCTCACTCCCTGTTCTCTGCTCTTTTCTCTCTCTCATTTCTTCCTTCTTTCTCTAATATAGAATAAAGTTACCCTTTTATATTCTAATTTTGGCCTAGAGAAATTCTGTTATTGTCCCGCGAGTAGCACCTACTAGGCAACTGAGTATTTCTAACTCTATCACTTTTCCTCTTAACTTTTGACTTGATTAATTCCTGCCCATCATAAAAAAAAAAAAAAAACCTTAAAAAAAGGTAATTGGTACTCTTTACTTCCTGAGGTTTCTATAAGTCTCAAAAGAGTGAAAGCACTTCGAAAATGGAAAATTACATAAAGTGCTATAGGTGTAATTGGCTATTGGTATTATCTCACTGCAATGACTGATAATACTTTCAAGAGTTGCAAGGTCATTCCGGCTATAAGGATGCTTTTAACTAAATGATCTAGCAAAAAGGTACTTATTGTGTATGGGCTAGGTGGTAGTTGTTTTTCTTGGGACAGGGTACAAAAGCACCTTTTCTTCATGGAATTCACTTGCATTTTATTTTGGGAAAAATAACTTGAGACAATACAGACCATTATGGTCGAGGCTGCTAAACACCATGGCGTGCTACTTTCTAAACTCGGTGTGGATTTCCTTAAGCCTTCCTCTTACATTAGCCATAATATATACGTTTTTCCTCCAATTAAATCTATCTGAAACCACCAGGTATTAAATTATATGGCCTCAGGAGATATAAACATAAGTAGTTTAATACGAAAAAAAAAAAAAAAAACAGGGCAAACACTAACAAAGAATTATTCCCATGGTGGTGTCAACTTTTCTACAAAGTTAATGAATCACCGTAGATGAATGTGCCTGGAACATGTGATAGGCTGATGCTGATCGAACAAGTTACAACTTTGAAAATCCCAAGCAGAGAACCCTACATATTTATCATCATAATCACAACATGCTCAAAATTAGGAAATCTTCGATAGAACCTGGGAATTGAAAGAAAGGAAAGCAAAGTAAACATCTAATTTACATATAGAAAATCTTTGGTACCTGAACGTACTGCTCCATGTTTAATAAACTTTTCTGAGCCATATAATATACTTCAAAATGTTTTCAATGTGGAGATTTTTATTTCCCACTTCAGAAAAGTTGTGGGGAAAAAAATCTCATCAAAGTTTTGTGGCCCAAACTCCCACTTCATTTTTGTGGCCCAAACTCCGCTTCATTTTTAAATTATGCCCAAAAACTTAATCCAAGGGAGTGGTTCTTTTATGCCGTAACATTAAAGGAATGATAACCGAAAGGAAATGCATACTAATTACCTGCTATCACCAGTGCCATGCCCCACTGCTAACACACGTTTCTTCAATTCTCTGTAAGTGGCTGGCTTTGCTAAGAGAGTGGCATGCTATCGTTCTATCTAACACTTCTAAAAAAAGCAACCAAATAAATGTGATTTTTTTTCAGACTCCATGGAAACAGGCCAATTCAGCCAATTCTACATTTATTATGGATATGATTCTGCGTGATGTACTGGCAAGAGTAACGGATTTAAAAATTAGAAAATGAGCTTTGAGTATGTAATGTTCCACAGATAACACCCGAGAAGCACAGATTATAAGGATGATGATTATGTTTTTCCTACTGGACAGGAGTGGTCCTTCACTCCCAAACAAAATCGTTGCCACTGGTAAATATGTGTGGCACTGCTACCGTAGGCCAGGATTTGTGACGGGCATGCGGAGACAAGATGCAATCACTGAGCTCAGCAAGTGTATAGACAGGTGAGAAAGACCGCTGAAATGTCACAGGAGGGTTTTCTAAGAGACCTGGTGGTGTGGGTGTGAACTCGGCCAGAGTCCATCCCTGTGTCGGGCTCGGAGGTGGCTCAGAGTGGGCAGCTGTGGACGCTGACAGCACCTGCCACAGGCAGCAGTTCCCTCCCACCTTCTGGACATCCCTGGACAGGCTCCTTTGCTTGGCTGTAGTCTCTGGCATTGCACACCACCTGGGTGGTTCAGAAAAGCAGTCTTTCCCACCTGAGGCCCTGTGAATTCCAAAATGACTTCCTCCATACCCTGGACCCCTCTGCAGGAGAGGTGCAGTCAGAGGTGGAAGGTCACCAGTCCTGGACACGGAGGCTCTGCCCCCCCCACAGAGGTCGAGAACTGCCCCTAACGCTGTCCACCTCTCTTCCTGTCCCTGAGTCCTCTCGCCTGTGTCACGCACATCCTTCACCCCGCCGTGCGAAGCGATTTCCAGACATGGCCTTATTTTATCCTCCGATCAGCCAGTCATTGTGCTTCCCATTTTCTAGTCAAAAGAACCGAATCTTAGAAGGAAAACGTGCCAAGTTACTTGGTAGCAGAATTCAGGTTTGAACCCGGTTCATGAAAACTGCAAAAATCATGGTCTGACTCTGTCCATTTCCACCCTTCAACCCCAGTCTCACCCCGCCCCACCTTCACATCCCCAGACTCTGCTCTGCCGGTAAAGTTGAGGTCATTAAGGGCCACTGCAGTCCAGGTCCCTATGTCCCCCCAGGAATCCCCTTCCCCATGACAGACGCTTATCTGCTCTCTGCCGCGAATGTCCCCAGTTAGAGTGACTTCATGGCTGGTCCAGGCAGTCTGCTCCACTGCCTAACTGCTCCCAGTAGACTTAACATTTTCCTAGATATTTAGCTTCGATATTCCTCATTGCAACTTACAGCTTGTTAATTCTCATTCTGCCCTTGTTGATTAATAAGAAGACTGATCCCTGCCCTTCTCACGGCATCTTTTTATGGACGTGTCGGCAGAATGATGGCTCCCTTCAGCAGCCCTTCCCCGGTGAGCATCGTTCCAGTTCTGTTAACCTCCCCAAAGAGGTCTCTCTCTCCAAGCCTGGGACTATTTGTGTCCCTCTCCTCTCGACTGTGTCAATTAGCCTATGTCCTCAGATAATTTATAGTGTCCAAAAGGGAGCCCTGGACTGGAGAGGCAGCCAACTCCAGGCAGAGACAGGCACGACGCTGTTGAAATTCACTTACTCCTTTTGCAAAGTGATATCTTAATTATTTTTTCCCTGAGGCACACAGCCAAGATTTCTCCTTCTCAATGTCCTTTTTATGAACTTGGAACTATAGACTGCAGGAGTCGATTCAGACGCTATGGACCATCTCCCCTATTTGCAAGTGAGTAAACTGAGGCACAGAGGGAATGAGGCTGGTGCCCAAGGCTGGAAAGGTGGCTCAGGGCTCTAGTGAGAAGGAAGAGCAGTTTTCCAAGTCAGGTTTCTGTCACTGCGACCCTGAGACTGGACACAGGAGAACTGGGGCACGGAGTGTGGTGTCACTGCAGGCGCCGGAGCGCACAGGTGCGTGGGTAAAAGTGGGCACAGCGTCCAACAGCAAATGGGGTGCAGACTGATAAATGACCTGTGGCTTTGGCAAATGGGGGATCACATGATGCTTTGGGGACAATTTAGGGGGGAGAGGAACAAATAGTGTTTATTTGACATGCTAAAGAGTGGTAATAGAGAAGCGTGTAGATTTCTGACAGGGCTTTTGAGAAAAAAATAAGATAATGGTATAATGTTAATCTAATAGTTGAGGAAATAGGCTTTGGAGTAGACCGACCATGATATCATGCTATGATCTGCCATCTGGTAGCTGTGTGTCCTTGCTCAGTTTACCTGACCTTTCTGAGCCTGTTTCCTCTTCTGTAAAATAGTAATAACACAATAAAAATACACATTTATTTATAACACGTTAATTTTGTATAATACATAACATTCTATATGTCTATATGTTATACATTTAGTATATTATAAATAATATGTGATACTGCAATATTATTATTTTGTTGCAAATAATATATTTATAATATGAAATAATAAAAAATTAAAAGTAATGAGACCTACATCCTAGTGCTGATATGATAGTAATATGTGATGATGACTTTGAAAATGCTCAGTAGTAGCTTGGCACCTATAGCTCAGCAGCTAGGGCTCCAGTCATATACACCAGAGTTGGGGGGTTGGAATTCAGCCTGGACCCGCCAAACAATAACTACAATAAAAAAATAGCTGGGCATTGTGGCGGGCGCCTGTAGTCCCAGCTCCTTGGGAGGCTGAGGCAAGAGAATAGCTTAAGCCCAAGAGTTTGAGGTTTCTGTGAGCTGTGACACCACAGCACTCTACCAAGAGCAACATTCTGAGACTCTTCTCCAGAAAAAAAAAATGCTTAATACTGTGTCTAGAGCATAGTAAATGCATTAAAATTATTAGCTGCAGCTGCGCAGCTATTAGCATTTATCTGAGACCTGCTTCTACCACAAGAACTGGGGCACGGAGTGTGGTGTCACTGCAGGCGCTAGAGCACGCAGGTGCATGGGTGAGTGGGCACAGTGTCCAATGCTCTCTGCTGTGAATGTCCCCAATTAGAGTCATCATATTCATCATCTTCGCCATCATCACTATTGTTCCAGTGAAGGCTACTCCAAACCTTGTCCCCACTTTTAGAGTCACCTGCCTGACCCCCTACCACTCACTCCCAGCAGATAATTTCCTCTTCCCGTTGCTCAGAGAAGTCAGATGGTCAGATATGAAATACTTCACTTTGCAGTCCTGCCACTGACTCGCTGCCCAGTTCCCACACATCCTTCCAACTTGGTGTCCCTACTGTGCTTGGCACACTCCTCAGCTAGATAGCCATGTTCATTAGCTCATTGCTTGCAAGTTTTGCTTTCCACTCGGCTGCAGGATAGAATCTAGCTGAGCATCCTACCTCTGAGTAACGAAGATGGTTTTTTCCTCGTTTCCAATAACTTTCTTCTCATTTCCTTCCGTGCCTTCATCCTCAGTACCTGCAGTGTTCGTATTTCTGCCAATAGGATGTTTAAGGCAATCTAGCTTTGCTTTTTTTTTGAAATGTATTTTAGATTCCGTGCATCCTCTACCCGTTTCTGATCCTGAAGCCAATTACACACATCTCTGTGTTTGTCACAGCATCACCCCACTTTCTGATACCAAAATCTCTACTGATTTCCTCTGGAAGCTGCAACAAATTACCATAAACTTGGTTGTTTCAAACAACAGAAATTTATTCTTTCACAATTCTGGAGGTCAGAAGCATGCAATAACAACCACAGGACAAAACCGAAGCGTCAGTGGGGCTACAAAATCTAAGAGTAGGGAGGCTGTGTTCCCATCTGTCACCTTTTGGTGGCTGCTGTGCCCCTTGGCTTGTGACCATATCACTTCCGTCTGTCTCCTTAATCAGTCACCTTTTCTTCTCCTGTGCACAAGAAACACCTCTGCTTCTCTCTTGCAAGGACACTTGTGATTGCATTACCCACTCGGATAATCTCGGATAATCTGCCCATTTCAAGATTCTTAACCTTGTCTGCAAAGCTCATGTTTCCACCTGAGGTAGCAATTAAAGGTTTCAAGCATTAGGGTCTGATAACTTTGATGCCATTTTCCAGCTTATTATATAACTTAACCAATTTCTAAAAGGTAAAACTATTTTCCACGTTCACAGCCTCTCCCAGTATATCTTTAAAAAAAAGTAAAGATAAACACACATACAACAGTAAGACAATGATTAGCATGAGCATATAAAATTGCTAAACGCTGCGGTAGACATTGGAACTATACACATTTCATTCGATTCTTACGAGGACCCTTTCTAGTCGGTATTTTAATATCCATTTTACAGTTAAAAGGAAAGATTGCTAAATTGTGTAGCTAACACATGGTCGGCCACAAGTTAAGTTGGAGTTCATCTGATTCTAAAAACCAGGAGCTCCGCAGGTCTGTCTACGCTGCTCCTTGAGATTTGGTACTGGGGCCTTCTGGAAGTTTGAGGCATGTCCTCCCCGAGGAAAATAAAGAAGGCTTAGAAGCGTCAGTCCTAAGAATGGCATACATTTTGTATTCAGCTTCTTTCAACAGAGCTGTTGCTGTCAGTCATCCTGGGCAGTCCATCAGCCCTGCGTGTGGCCAGGCGCGTAGTTTCGGCTGACCACACTGGTGCAGGCTGTGACCACACAATTCACTAACGCAGTTAGAAGCTCAAAGACGTTTTCATCCAGACAGGGCTTTCTCAGAAACAGTCTCAGTGACCACACCCCATCTATCTTTCCGGGTCTAATGGGATGGGTTAGGGAACATCTGGGCCTGGCTAAAACCTTCCATTTCTGTTTAGTCACCCGCTTTTCTAATTCCAGTTGTCCTGAAAAATAGGACATGTCCTGTTTTTTATCTAGGGAGAGGTAAACATGTTCATATTTAAATAATGTAGAGGTGGTGAGGGTTGTGTACCAAGTTAGGTAGAGATGAAGTGTGGGGTGTACAGAAAAAGCAGAGGAAATGTCCAGCTCTATGGGCAGGTTTTAGCATATGTACTGTGAGGGGTCTCTAAATATAAGAGAGGTTTTGCTGTAAGAAGATTGCAAGATCTGGAGGAAAAAAAGAGAACGCTTTGGTGAGGTGTCAGGGCAAGAGAACAAGTGATTTTGTTTGGCTAAAGCACGAGGACAGGCAGGGAAAAGAGGATGCTCCAGGTAGCTGTACTGGCTCAGAACTGTCAGGTCGTCTTCTGGGTTTGGGAGCTCATTCCATTTGAATGTGAATTTGGGGCAGAGTAGACCCATCATCGAGGATGTTCACAGTGTGATGATACTCTGACAATCTATTGATTCAGGCTGGAGCTAATAATAACTTAAACCAGGGCAGCAGCTGGGAGAAGACCAGGAAAGAAATGAAGATCAAGCGAATGTGTCAGCAAAACTCAACAGAGAGACTTACAGAGTGTACGGACTGATGGAGCGAGCGGGTCAGAGACAGACGGGAGCGTGAGGTCAGAGCTCTGACTTGGTTGCGGACAAGTGCAGACATACCAGCTAGGGGTCTCTGCAGGGAACAGAATCATAAACTGGCTTCCTGGCAAAATGTCTTTAAAGACAATTTTTTAAAAATGTTTTTGAGGTAGCTCAGAGATTAAAAGGACACTTTAAAATGAGGCCCTGGAAAGGTCAGAAATGAGAGAACTCGAAGGTTAAAGTACAGCCTCTTGAGGCCTCACCTTCTGGAAGAATCAGAGTGAACCGTGTAGTCCACGTGGTTCTCCCATTAAAGATCCAGAGTCCAAGAGGGAGAGAGGAGAGCGAGGGAAGTGGAGGGAAGCTCCTTTGACCTGCAGGTGGGACAGCTGGACTGATGGGCCACCAAGATTGTATACACAGGTACAAGGTGGTTTCCCCAAAATCTTGCTAGAAATGGGAAAAGAGGCTGACATCTGACAAACCAGGATATCCACCTGTGAGAGGTAAAAATAATATGGAAATCTCAAGTTCGGGGGTCAGAGTCTTCGTGGAATATCAGCTCTTTCACTGGCCTGCTGGGTAACTATGTGAAAACCACGTAAGCTTCCTTGTGTATACCATTCAGAACAGGTGCACGTGGAGACGGAGGTGTCTGTCTCCTGTCTGATTTTAAGGGAAATGTCTCCAGTGAGGTAACATTTAAGTATATTAAGAAAGTGTCCTTCTATTTGTGGTTTTCTGGAAGAATCATAAAATGCTGGTTTTGTTTTTGTTTTTGTTTTTTGAGACAGAGTCTTACTCTGTTGCCCAGATTACAGTGTGTTGGGATCAGCCTTGCTCACGGCAACCTCAGATTCCTGGGCTTAAGTGATCCTCCTTTCTCAGCCTCCTGAGCAGCTGAGACTATAAGTGCCTGCCATGAGGCCCTGCTGATTTTTATGTCATGTTATGTTATATTATGTTATGTATAGAGATGGAGTCTCACTCTTGCTCAGGCTGGTCTTGAACTCTTGAACTCAAGCAGTTTTCCTGTCTCCACCTCCCAGAATGCTAGGGTTATACTGTGCCAGGCCTGAAATACTATTAAATATATGCCTGGCACAGGTGTGTTATTCTTTTACTATACTGTGGGCTAAATTTGCTAGAATTTTGTAGAGGATGTTGGCATTATTTTCATAAGTGACGGTATCAGAAATTTAATTTCTTTATTCTTTAATTATAGGGTCAACTTCGTTAAGTCTTTACATCATGGTTATTCTTGTACGGCTTTCTAAAATTTCTTGGGGTAAGTTTTGATAATTCAGATTTTTCTCAGGGGAAGCATACATTTTATCAATGAGTATAAATTACATGGAGTTATTTAGATACAAAGTATAAAGAATTTTGGAAAAGATATTGGAAAATGTATACAATTAGGGGATAGGGTCAAATTAGTACAGAGTTAATGAAATTGGGAAGATCGGGAGTGAAAAGGCAGGCAGAGGAGGGCGATTGGGTTCAATCCGAAGGTTGCAGCATTTTGGGCTTTTGCTCTAGACTTGTTCAGAAAATCTGGAAATAGAGCTAAGAAGAAACACTAAGAATAAAGCCAATAAATGGAGGCTGAATATCGACCTTAGTGTAGTCCAGGAGACCAGAAGCCAGAAAAGTAGGAGCAGCTGTGGGTGTGATGGATGGAGAAGCCAGGGAGAATCAGGCTCTGGGGTGATCGGGGGATTGCAGTGGAATATTTCAGGGTCCTGTGTCTCTGTGGGGTAGAGAGAGGGACACAGAGAAATGGTGTATTATTCAAGATCCTTTGGCTTTTGAAAATCATAAATTTGCCAAATTATTCACAGAAAATGAGATGGATGGCTCATGTGCCTTACAGCTTTTTAAGGGGTAAGGGTCTCTGTAGCAGAGCCCTGATTTTCTCTTCTCTCTTGGCTCTGGTTTTTATGGGGCTGGCTCCAGTCTTGGGGAGGCTCCCTCCTGGTGAGATTAAAGGTGGCCTGGCGGTTCCAGGCCGTCTTGGCCCTTCCTATCCGTGTAACCTCAGTTACAACCACGTCTTTTCCAAACTGCTGCACAGAGACCCCAGCTCTGCTTTGGGTGTTCTGCCATCCTGGAGCCAGCACAGGGTCAGAAGATGGGCACGCTCCAACTGACCAGGCCTGTCCACATGCCCTGCGTGGAAGACGGGCGGGATTAACTCTAAAGATGCAGAATGGAATTGCTGAGGCTCCCAAAAGACGGGCAGACCCTCCCCCCTCGCCCAGTTACTTATATATCCCGAGAGAAAGGATGGGACGCCTAAGGCACTAACGCACGAGGAAAATTCTGTGAATTACTTAGTGGAGAGTTTGACTGAAACAAAGGATCCACGAATACCACAGACGTAGATTAACATTTATGGCAGACACAAGGATGGTGGCCAGACCATTGGGCCCTTATTTCTTGATCCCTCCAAAAAGAAAAAAAAGATTTAGCAAATTATTTCTTGCTCCAAATAAGCATGGCGCAGTATAGGAGGCATTGGTAAAGGATTTAGAAGGCTCACACCGTAGACCTGCTCGCTCCTTAACCTAACACGTGACTTCAGAGAGGCCGTTCAGCCTCTCTGGGCCTCATCACCATGATGAGTCTACATTCTGTGGGCTCGCGGAGAGCATCAAATAAAATGCCGAGGCTGATATCACTGCAGAAGCCTGGCACACGGCTGCATCCCAAAGAGTGGAATGAAATAGGCACTTAAAGATAATATTTTGTTATGTTTTTGTTTATAAATATCATTGTCATAAGTCTGAGTTTTAGTAAGTATGTTGTCAGCATGGCTTCTTTTTCTTTTCCATATAAGATTTTTAGGTTATAATCAGCTTTTTCCTTTATGGAGAAATAAGGAACTATGTTTAATTAATTCTTCTGACTGCATTTCCGTGGTTCCTTTAAGTAGTTGAGTAGCATCTTGGATACATGAAATAATGACCCAGTTTAAGTTGCCGTATTTTTGCAAAGCGCTGGAAGAGAGGAAAGCACTTCAAAGTGATTAACGTGAGCGCGCTCAATTACGTTTCTGTGTAACCTGCCAACGCCACTGCCTGGAAATTCTGAAATCAGGAGTCTCAAAATCCCCGACCGCCAGCACAATGAGGTTTTACGGCGTCCCCCTCTCTCCTCTCAGGATGATCTTTTAGAAAATTATTAAGTATTCAAAGGTTAAAAACTAAGAAAACAGTAGCAAAAAGGGGTTAAAAAAAAGAAAGTCCTCCCCTCAGGCCAACGGGTAGAAGGGTAGGGTCAGTGAATGCGGCCTTATTCTGCTGGACTGGTTTCTTTCCTACCCAGGCTCCAAAGTAAGCGGACTGTGTAAGCAGGAATGAAATACACAACCCCCTTGTGACTGTGAGTAGCAAAGCGTTCTCCGCTTGTGGTTTCCTTCAAATGAGGCTGCTTGGAATATGTGTTTGAAAACACTGAGACTCTTTATTAATCAAGCACTTGGCTCTCGCAGCCAGCATAACGTTTCATTGATGTCAAAACTCCCTTAAAAATGGTTTTGGAGCCACTTCTTGTACACAGACTTCAACAGAAGAAATATTTTTGGAATTGTAAATAGAATAATTGAGGCAAATATTTGCCCATTTGGAAAGCTTCTGTAATGGCTTTAACGTTCCGTTGTATTTTAAATATGCAGATCTGGGTACGAGTGGTGGGGAGACAGGACAAGGATGGGTCACAGAGAGGAGAGATGAGAAAAATCACTGTGAAGAGATGAATTAGGACCCGGTGGGAGTAAGTGGTGGTTAAAGGCGTCAGACCATCCAGAGAAAGGATGGGCTGATCGCGGAGGAGCCCTCTTTGCAGGAAATAAGGAATAGGAGAGCTACTGAGAGAAACGTTAGTGAGGTCCTTCCAAGAACGGTGCTGAACAAGATATGTCCAGGCCCCCAGACCCAGGAGCAGAGCCACCCTGACTGTACAGGCGGTCACATCAGGGTATTAATGCCACCTATGCTGAAATGCTCGAATGGTATAGGAACTACCTTTATTCTGATTCTGTGTACTTGGGAACCTCTTTTCCCAGGGAAGTCTTACTGTGAGAAGGGGGTTTGCCTCTAGGCTACTGGGAGACGTGGTGCCAGTCATGGGAAGGCACCTCTTTGCAGGTGAGTAGACAAGCACCTGTGTTTCACAGACCCCTGCGAGCTTGGGAGAACGTGCCCACCGCAGAGATGGGTTTATTCTCTGTGTCTTAACAAAGCAGGTTTCTGGACCCAGGTTGAGGGCTAGAACAGGGAGAGGGGTCAGTTCATTCAGGTAACTTGTTCCCTGCGAGGGGTGCTGGGAGAAAAGATTGGGATTGTTACTGATGGATTCTGCTCTGTTTAATTAATTCTTCTGCCTACGTGGGAGTGAGTTAATCTGGAGTAAGTTAACCCCTCCCAGGCTTGGTTTTCTCGTCGTGTGGGGAAGAGAACCTTATTTTGCCAGGTCACTGTGAGTTTTTGAGACACCATTGGGTGGCTCACATGCTCCTGAAGACGCTTTCTGCTCTGAAGTTCTACAATGCTCCCTGTAGCCATTTTTGGGGATGCCAAGGAGTTTGCGACCCTGCTCCGCCCACTGTTCACCTCTCATTCTCAGGAGCAATTCCTGCAGAAATGTTTGTACTCTTTGAGTCTCTTTCCCTACAGATGAGGGCACTTGGTCCAAGGAAAATAACACTTGGGTCAATCTCAGTTTATTTCTCTCATAAGTATTGTTTGGGCTACAAAGACTCTTCTAGCCAATCCCTTGTGAATGTCTCAGCTGGTGGGATCTGTAGTTCTCTTGCTGTACAGTTACATGAGCACCATACACAAAGCAAGGAGAATGAACCAGGAGGCACAAATACGACAAAACTCCAAAACATCCACTAATAAAATACTTTGAGGTTGAGGGGTGGGGAGAGAGCAGGGAGCTCAACCCTGAAAATTATCCTTTTACTGGACTCGGTAGCTCAGCTGTATTCTCTGTTCTTATTTTCCATGAGATATTTGTTTCCTTTTTTCTTTTCCATTAATCCCACCCCCGTGAAATGAAGCTAGCTTGAGGTGGTTTATATTCTATGATAAGCAACACGTCTCTGTCCTTTGAGCTCTGATTTGAAACCACAAGGCAAAGGTCGTACCCTAGGTGTGGACACTCCTAGAAGGAGGACAGGGTATTCAGCTGGTGGAAAAGAGCTGGCAAGTACTCTTTCCTGGGAAAGCCTTCCCTCACAGAAGCATCTCTCTCTTCAAACGCGTTTCCGAGGAGCTGCTGAAAAACAAGTGTGAGGCTGTTGATGCCTTTAAAAAAGGCCAATGTTGTTCTAAGACGTCCGGCTGAAGTTCGCATCACCATGGCGGAGTGGGCTGAGATGTTCTTCTCCCAGTGCTTATTCAGGTGTGTTTTTGCAGAGGCAGGCACTCTGGGTGTAGCTGTGGGCTGATGATGTGATGACACCAACGTTCCCCCCATTGTCGGGGCCCTCTCAGAAAGGCGTGAGCCCGGAGCTGTGTGTGGAGAGAGAAGAGCTTGTGGCAGGAAAATCCCTGGAGTCCTGTCCCCAGCACTAAAGAGGTTCTTCAGGGTGAGAGCAGCAAGCTCTATCCTTCTAGGCTTTTGCCGGCCTGTTTGGTAAGGACCAGTAGCCTCTGCAAGTTGGCAACCAGGAGAGGTGGCATGAAGGCTGGGCAAAGGACCTGGGAATAGGTTGAGGACCATCATTTACGAGGACTCAGGCTACAGGCCAGCTGATCAACACCCTCCCGCTTCAATATCCTCACTTGTAAAATGGGGATGTTGTGGTCAGGATCAAGTAAGATATTGCAAAGAACAAATAGCAACACATTAATGGTATATGATACTCTCCAAATCTCCCTTTAATTACCGTGGTTTCCTCCATTAGTACATAATCCATAACTAAATTTGTGGTGCAGAATTTGATTATCTTTTCCTGAGTCACTGCTGTTTTATAAATATGGCCTCAAAGAATCTCTGACATTTCTGTTATGATCACCTGCAGTCTGATCTTACATTGTTTTGCATAGATTTTGAAGCTCCATCTACTGTCTTAATTCTAATGCAATGCAGGTTCTCGGACGAGATAATAATAATTGCAATCATTTATCAAAGTTTTACACAATACACACGTTATTTCTAATTCTCTCAGCAGCACTTTGAAGTAGATGCTATTGCTGTCTGCATTTTTCAATTAAAAAAATGAAACCAAACAGGGTGGCGCCTGTGGCTCAGTGGGTAGGGCGCTGGCCCCATATACCGAGGGTGGCAGGTTCGAACCCGGCCCCGGCCAAACTGCAACAAAAAAGTAGTTAGCTGTTGTGGGGGGCACCTGTAGTCCCAGCTACAGGGAGGCTGAGGCCAGAGGATCACCTAAGCCCAGGAGTTGGAGGTTGCTGTGAGCTGTGACGCCAAGGCACTCTACTAAGGGTGACACAGTGAGATTCTGTCTCTAATAAAAAAAAGAAAAGAAACCAAACAAATGAAAGGAAGCCGCAGAGTAGGCCAGTAACTTGGCTTAGCTCACACAGATGCTGAATCAAAGAGACAAGGTGTAAATCAGGATTAACCCCAATTGTCTAATCTGCCTCACTGCTGCATCAAGCATCATGGGAATATTGAAACATGAAAAGATGACTCAGAGATGTGTGATGGTGAGGGAGAGCCTGGTAGTGTTGAGCAGGCTCCGAGGTCAGGTTCTACTGTAAAGCAAAGCAGCATGTGGTTTTAAGCACAGAGTCCAAAGTCTTTCCCAACCTCAGAGTAAGGTGGGGAGTGTAAGGGGGTCCCCCAGGTCGTGGTTGGCACTTTTTACTGCTGTGAGGCAGATCCACATTGGGCTACTGAGAGATGCATCCCAGGGACCATCAGCCTGCAGCTGGGCATAGGGAGAATGTGCTCCACTCTCTGGGAGGTTAATCCAGCAACAGCAAAGAGAAGATGACCACGAAAACTTCACTAGTAGGTATTTGGTCCGTGTCTGAGAAATGTAACAGATGGTAGGGCAACTGGACCTACCAGCCCCATGACAGCTCGACCCTCGTGCTTCTCACCACGACCAGATGACATCACTGCCACAGCCTTCTGGGCCCAGACAGTCCAGCTGCACTGTCTACGAGGAGGGGCTTGGCGGAAGGGTTAGTTCAGGTCAGCTCGGCAAATATTCATGGAGCGCCCACTATGTGCCAGGCTCCGTGCTGGGCACAGGGATTCAGAGATGGATAAAACATAGTTCCTGATTTTAAATTTCAGAATATTACAGGGGTATGCACATCTTGGTTACATAATTTGCTTTAGCCCATTTTAAGTCAAGGTTGTAAATGTGCCCTTCACCCAGAACATGTGCATAGCACCAGCTGGGTGTGAATTCACCCCGCCCCTCCTCCCCTCTCCCAGCTGGGTGTGAATTCACCCTGCCCCTCCTCCCTTCATCCAGCTGGGTGGGAATTTACCCCGCCCCTCCTCCCCTCTCCCAGCTGGGTGGGAATTTACCCTGCCCCTCCTTCCTTCATCCAGCTGGGTGTGAATTTACCCTGCCCCTCCTTCCTTCATCCAGCTGGGTGTGAATTTATCCCACCCCTCCTCCCCTCTCCCAGAGACTAATTTCCTTTGGGTTTCTCTGCCCTGAAGGTACTTGAGAGTGGATCAACTAGTTGCCATTTAGTATTAAATGTATTGGTATTTTCTTCTCCATTCTTGCTATCCTTCACTTAGGAGAATGGTTTCCAATTCTAACCAGGTTGTTACAAAAGATACTAAGTTACCATGTTTTTTAATAAAACACGCTTCTTAAGGCAGGCATCATTAATCAATCACCAAGTTCCTTCCTGCAGAGTCTTCCTGGCTTCTGAACAGGCAGCCTCTATCTATCAACAGAAAATGCTGGGTGAGTTTAAAATGTATCCACACTCTTGCTTCCAGAGATGGTTAGTCTGGGTATGGGAGAGAAACTAAAATGTGTCCCATGCATATGAGGACTCCACAGTTCAGGTTCAAGGTAACAGAAAAGAAACTTGGGGAAGCCTGGAGTCTTAAAAAAATCAAGTTTTTCCCTGTCTTATTACAATATTTTAAAGTTGGAATTTTCTGTTAATAAGGCATGATATCTTTAGAGAAGCAATTCTCTCTGAATGCACAGTTATTCTCATCAGAAAGAACTTCTTTTAACATACGGCTGGAGACAAAATTAAAATCCAGAAACACAGTCAGATAGAGTAGCTCTTGCTAGTACTGCAATCTATCCACCCCTGGGGTCCTAAGAATGTGCTAACCCCCCATGGCCAGTTCCTCTGCAGCCAAGAAAATCAAGCAGCTAAGAACTCCCTGGGGAAGGCAGGGTGGTGGATGGGGACTGATTATAAAATACACACCTCCAGGAGAACAAGAATTACAGGTAACTTCCCTCCTCTCCAGAGTGAGTGGTGGTAATAGAATTCCTCTCTGTGGACATGAAGAAGGCTTGCTTGTTCTGTGGCTTTAGCCATTTATATTTAATTTATGTTTTTAATTTTCTGGAAAGAGCCCAGAGGAGCCCACTGCCCGATGGAGTGCATGATATAGTTTTGGTAAACACAAATTAAAATAAAATAAAAGTGCTCTATTGCCTCTGGACATATCCAAAAATAGAATTAAGACACTCTAAATCCTGGGATAAGAATAATCTTTCAATTTATCTTAAATGGCAATGTGCAAGGGAAGAAAGGTGGGGAAAGGAAGAAATGGGAGGGGCATCCAAGTGGCAGGAGATCGTGTGAGGCATAGTTGAACTAGACTTAAATGTTGGCCCTGCTGGCCTTGAAGATGGAACATTATAGCCCTGCAAATTCTGGATTTCACAGTGAAAAGAAATCAAACATAGCACTTCTCACTCTGAATCACTTTACCCAAAAGAGGGTTTTGAATCAAAACCTTCATTACTGCCAATAACTGAGTTTACCTAAATAATCTCTAGCACTTTGGAAAGAGGGAAAGGCCACTACTGTTTGGCAGATAAAATAGTCAGACATGGAATCCCAGAGAAAGATTTCCTTTCCTTAAACTCTTTCAAAAATCTCTCCTAATTCTGGTCCTTGTCTGTAGAAGAATCCGTTACGCAAAGCACAGAATGTGGAGCCACAGAAATGTTGGCTTCCCAATAGGTACTTTTGCTTGGCGCTGCCCGTGACTAAATGCAGACTTCCATTCTTGAAAAGGGTAAGTCGAGAAATGCAAACCTGTTCCATTTCAGGACAGAACCACAGAGAATCCCAGACCCTTCACAACCTTGCGTTGGTGTTCAAAGAGTTCAACTGAAACAGAGGATTTGGATGAACTTTGTCATGGTGAAGTCAGGGCTTTTAATGTGCTTTTCAGCCAAATAGTATACATGAGACCCGATAGATAACTTTTGACCCCTCACCTCCCTTTCATGTTCCTTCCTTCTGAGTCTCCAATGTCCATGTCACCACTCTGTAGGACCACGTACCTGTCATTCAGCTGCCCTTATGAAGGGCAAGGAGAAGAAAGTCCAGGGAGGGACGCAAAAGGCATTTGACAGAACTTACTGAAAGATCTGATACTTTACCAGAAAGTTTGCTGAAGGAGAGAAATGAACCTGAGAAAAAATATTCAGCCACGTCTGAAACAAAGAGGGAAGAACAGTGGAACTTGATGTGCTGTTTCGGGTCCCTATTTGCCATCTGGAGTTGGGGGTACCTATAATATAATCTACATGGAAAGTCC
>CAUYRH010154415.1:0-27034 GCA_963574655.1 Perodicticus potto
ACCTCATACCATACACAACAAATTATTTTGAGATGAATCATAAATTCACATGTAAATTCTGAAGAAAAAAAGGAAATATTTGTTAAATAAGAGAGAGAAAATATCTCTGGTTTTGGGATTTTGTGATGTGGGCTAATCTTAAAGAATGCCTACAAATCAATGGACAAGTGGCTCACGCTCATGCCTATAATCCCAGAAACTTAGGAGGCTAAAGCAAGAGGATTGCTTTTGTTCAGGAGCTCAATACCAAAGACCCTTCTCTGAAACAAATGGAAAAGTTAGTGTGGTATGGGGTCTGTGTCTGCAGTCCCAGCTCCCACGTGAGCGTCCACCTGAGTTCCATTATGAAATAATGTCCCTGTGCAGTCTCCAGCAGCTCCCTGTGTTAGGCCTGAGACCTGGGTGGTCAGGAAGTCCTCTGGTAGCCAAGATCATCAAAGCTGGTCTTGGAGAGTGGAGATTTAGGGGCTCCATATTAACTTTTCAGTGGGTCTGGGAGCTTCTTCTGGCTATTAGTAATTTAAGGCTGGGAAAGTGGCCCTGAACCTCTCTTTAACCACTTTGGGTGATTCCAGTTACTTCCTTGATGGATTCTAGAGTTCTGTCCTCGCTGATATGTTTGAAATGTAAGAATCTACTCACTCTTCTGGTTCTTTTCCATGTTGTATGTACACATTACCTGTGTGTAGTGATCCATCCTGATCCTTTCTCTCCTGATAAACATTTGGAAACATCCCATATCCCAAGATTGAATAAGAAATAAATAGAAAGGTTAACATACCAATAACAAGAGCAAGATCGAATCAAAAACTAAAAAAATCTCTCCCGCTCCCCAGAAAGAAGCCCAGGACCAAATATATCCAGAACCAAATTCTACCAGACCCTCAAATAAGAAAATGGTACCTATTCTACTGAAACTATTCCATAACATTGAGAAGGAAGAATTCCTCCCATATTTATTCTACAAAGTATCAGCATCCCTTCATGACAAACTCCTTAACAAATTAGCTCCCCTAAAAGTACTTCACAATAATAAGAACCATACAAGACAAAGCTACAGCTGACATCTTCACCACTTTCATTAACATAGTACAAGTCCTAGCCAGAATAATCAGGCAAGACAAAGAAATAAAGGGACCCAAGTCAAAAAAGAGGAGGTCAAACTACTCTCATTTGCCAATGATTTGACCTTATATGTAGAAATCCCAAGGGGTCCTCAAAAAAACTCCTAGAATTGATAAATAAACTCAGTAAATTCTCAGATTACAAATTTCATGTCCAATAATCAGTAACATTTCTATATGCTAATGACAGTCAAATTGAGAGTCAAATCAAGAACTCAATATCATTTATAAGAACTATTAAAAAAAGTAAAACACCTAAGAATATATAGAACAAAGGAGATGAAAAATTTCTACAAGGAAAACTTAAAACACTGGTGACACAAACAGAAAAACATCTCATGCTCACGGCTTGGAAGAAGCAATATTGTTAAAATGTCCATACTGCCAAAGACATTTACAGATTCAATGCTATTACCATCAAAATCTCAATATTATTTTTCACAGAATTAATAAAAGAATCCAGAATTTTATTTGGAATCAAAAGTAGCCAAACTACACTATGATAAAAGAACAAATCTGGAGACATCACATTGCTTGACTTCAAAATATACTATGGCATGTTACTGACATAAAATCAACACATAGATTAATGGAACAGAGTAGGAAATCCAGAAATAAAACCATAACCCCTACAATCAACTTATTTCTGTAAAAGTAGACTAAAATATACACTGGGGAAGGGATGCCTTCTATAATAAATGGTATTGGGAAAATTGGAGAGCTACCTGAAAAAAGATTAAAACTGTATTCCTTCTCTCACTATATACAAAAATTAACTAAAGGTGGATTGAAGACTTACATGTAAAACCAGAAGCCATAAAAATTCTAGAATAAAGCTTAGGAAAAACTCTTCTGGACCTTGGACTCAGCATAGAATTTATGACTAAGATCCCAAAACCAAGTAAAGAAAAGATAATTAAGTAAATGGAACTAAAACTAAAAAGCTCGGAACAGCAAAAGTAAAACCAACAAACTAAATACACAAACTACAGAATGGAAGAAAATATTCACCAATTGTACATTTAACAGAGCGCTAATATCCAGAACTTATAAGAAACTTGAATCAAGGAGGAAAAGAAATTCATTTAAAAAAATGAGTAAAAGACATGAACAAAAATTTTCCCAAAATTTATACATATGGCCAAAAACTTATAAAAAGTGCTCAAATTCAGTAATCATCAGGAAAAAGCAAATTAAAACAATGAGACACTTCCATATCACTCTCATAATGGCCATTATTAAAAATTCAAAAAAAGATGTTGGTATGGATATGATAAAAATGGAACTCTCAAACACTATTGTTTCAAATATAAATTAGGGAATCCTCTATGGAAAACAGTGTGGAGATTCCTCAAAGAGTTTAAAATAGATCTATCATCTGATCCAGCAATCCCACTCCTGGATATCTACCCAAAAGAAAACAAATAAAGAAACAAATAATAGTCATTTCATGAGAAAACACATGCATTCATATGTTTATCACAACCACAATTCATATGTCCCAGATATGAAATCAACCTAAGTGTCTATCAAGAGATGAGTAGATAAAGAAAATGTGATATATAAACACCATGCAGTGTTTATTTTTGCAGTTTTTGGCCGGGGCTGGGTTTGAACCCGCCACCTCTGGCATATGGGGCTGGTGCCCTCTCACTGAGCCACAGGCGCCACCGTAAACACCAAGTTTTGCAGCCCATATAGCCTATGGCTAGGAGGAGTGAGAGTTATAAGAAATACCTGTATAGCTCAATAATGGAACACCTTGGTGGAAAGGGCGTGGAGAGTGAGTTAGCTCTCCTAACAAGCACGAGAGCTCGCGAGATGAGAGCAGTAGTGAATTGGCAGTCTCTACACCTGTGGTGTTGAGAGGCACGAGATCAGCCTTATATTAGGCTGGAGGAGAAGGCAGTGGGGACCATGCACATTCTATCACAGACTCGCTTACTCTGACTCTGTCTCCTCTCCTGCCTGCAGAACGCCAGCACGGTATCTCTCTGCTGAAGATTACCAAGCTCTATTAAAGACTAAGGTCTATCTTTCTAAGAAGACTGCTTTACTCTCTTTTTCTCTCTATCTCCAGCCCTCAGGCACCTAAGAGAAACTGAACCTGAGCAAGGTAACTTAGCGTCGGCATCTGGAACCTACTTATGCTGGGCCCGAGACCAGGCCAGTCCTGGGCCCTCGCAAGAATTGTCAGAAATGACATGTGACAACCATGAGATACTCCTCTGCCATAAAAGGGAATGAAATAATATCTTTCATAGCAACTTGAATAGAATTGGAAGCCATGATCTTAAATGAAGCATCTCAGGAATGAGAAAAACAAAATATGGCATGTACTCACTTATAACAGGGAGTTAAAAATGGTTATACATGGTCACACATGTATAATGGCCTAAGGTATAATATACTTGGAGAGTTTGGTAGAGGTGGTTGTGGTAGGGTATTGAGTTGCCTATTGAGCATAGTGTATACTATTCTGGAGATGAGTACAGTAAAAATCCTGACTTCATCACTATCCAATTCATCTATATATTAAAAAAAAAAACCCACTCTAATGCCTTAAATCTATTGGAATAACAAAAAATGGGAAAAAATATGTTACGTGGACTAAGGTAGTCTTTGAAGGTCAAATGTTGCGTGATTCCACTCTACACACATGTGGTATCATATAGTTAAACTCAGAAAAGAAAGTAGAATGGTGTTTACCAGAGGTTAGAGAGAATGGGAAATTTGGTGAATTGCTGTTCAATGAAGATAGTTTTAGTCTTGCCAGATGAAAATGTCCTAAATTTCTATTGTATAACATTGTGCTTATAGTTGGCAACAGTTTGTTAAGAGATTTTATTATCTCAGGCGACACCTGTGGCTCATCGAGTTGGGCGCCAACCCCATATACCAAAGGTGGTGGGTTCAAACCCAGCCTTGGCAGAACTGCAAAACAGAAAATAGCCGGGTGTTGTGGTGGGCGCCTGTAGTCCCAGCTACTCGGTAGGCTGAGGCAAGAGAGTCGCCTAAGCCCAGGAGTTGGAGGTTGCTGTGAGCTGTGTGACGCCATGGCACTCTACTGAGGGTGAAAAAGTTAGACTTTGTCTCTCCAAAAAAAAAAAGAGCTTTTATTATCTGGTAATCATCTTTGCTGGCTTGATTATACCTGTATAATCTTTACCCTGTGTTCCTATCTGATTTCCATTTTTTTCACCAAACAAAAGCAGTAGTTTACATAAATATGAAATGTTTGATCTCAGTTAAATATCTTGTTAAAGTCAAACCAAGAGATAAAGATAGAGGAACAGAAACAGATGGAGAACTACAAAGAAATATTCATTTAAAACATTGTATCTTTATTTTTATATACCATATGCATATGATATGAACTTGTATCAATACTGTCTTCCATTGTCTAATACAACGATAAAAAGAAAGCCTAACTTGAATAGGTTTTTTCAGAATTTCTATTACAAATTCACATGAAATACTATTTGTGTATATTGCACACTTTATGCTGTTATCATATAAAATATATTCAGATGTTGATGTACTTATTTCTTTTAGACTTGTATTAACTTGATGATTCTGAACTTCGGAACTCTTTTCAAGTAGCAATAGTTGAAAATACAAGCTACCCTCTGGTGTTGCTAATTGATAAAGGATGCTCTGTGGTTTGAGAATAACTCAAATTCTCATGTTTATTTATTAAGAATATTATACTTTCTTAATTATACAGGTCATAACTTCTGCATTTCTCCTAAGGTTGTATTTTGCCTGAGTGAATAAACAATTATAATTGTATTCTGTAATAAATGTTAAAATTGTGACCAAAAAAATGACAAGAGAAGATTTCCCAAACTACTGAGGCTTGTAAAATTAACTCTGGGAATTTTGGGTTTGCTAACTCATGACAACGCCAGATGACTAATGTGTCAAATAATGGTGATGCCTAGATCTCTGGAGTCATATGTTTAACAAATACAAATCAGTAATCAGCTCTCTAATGTACTGATTTACACTATTTGTTTGTCTTATTGCCTCTGTAGGTCAACATTATTGGAGGATGTAGCTTACTTATTTCTGAATAAGTTAAGTACAAAATTTCTGTTTACATGAAAAGGGAAAAATAATAAAACCAACGTGTATTTGAAATGTGACAATATCATCCCATTACACAAATAATAAAATATGTTATAATCAGAAGAGATAAGCTTTAACAAGGGTAAATTTGCTGCATACCATGCACATACACAAAGGTGTACATATTGTTATAATCACTGGAATCTCTCTCTTCATCTATAAAGTCAATTGAATGATTTTTCTGCATTAGATAAAATCACAAGTGTCAATCTCCTCTTGCTTGTTTTGCAAAAGAATAAATATTCCCATCTTATTCTGTAAGACTATATTCCTAGTTTAAGTTTTTTTCATGAATAAGTGTTAATACTTTTAATGTATTTTCTATACCTAATTAGATGATTATTTGTTTCCAGTGTAATTTTTACTTCAATAATCTCACTTTTTTTTTTTAATTTCTAGAGACAGTCTCACTATGTTGCCCAGGTTGGTCTTGAACTCCTGAGCTCAAGTGATCCTCTTGTCTCAGTCTCCCAAAGTGTGAGGATCACAGGTGTGAACCGCTGCACATGGTAAAATCTATCAATCTAGAACTCCTTTTGACTAAATAAATTGTAATCATTATTAAATAAGTACTTTCTTCATGAAAATTATATTTCAGTCTGAAGCCAAACCATGCATTAATACTTATAGTTAATTAGTTTTTCATGAGAAATTTCAAATTTGCATAATACTCGATTTGCTTATTGTAATAGATATTTGGAATGTCTTCTTGTCTGTTTATCATAGTGATTTTTTCTTCATTTTTTTCTCTAATAAATACTGTCTTTGTTTTGGGGATCAAATTTATGCAACCTATATGCAAAAGGAAATATGGCCCTATAAATTAAGTGTAATATTTATTTTTGTTAATTTTTATGTCTTTCTTCTATTTTTAAAGATTTATTTTAATTCCATTTTATTATTTTCTGAAGTTACAGTATTAATCTCTATTTTCTCTTCTTCCTGTGCAGGAATGGATAACTTCATTTGGGGATAAAAATAGTTACTTTGCTGGTAGTTTGAGAACTTCAGTCCCAAAGGCAAGTTTGGTAGCATTTCAGATAAGGGAGAAGAATGAAAAGAATAAACACAAGATTTTTTTGTTGGGGGGGAGGGAGGTTGTTTGTTTGTTTGTTGCTATTGTATTTTTTTTAATGAGTAGCAACACAAAAGTCATTTGAGAATTTTTACCCAGAATCAATTTTGACACTTTGATTAGAAAAATAAAAATCTCTTCATTCTAGTCTGTCACTTTTATCCCAACATCTGTCTCATTTTTCCTTGTCACTGGGGCTATTAACCAAACCAAAATAAACACAAACCTACCAGCTTGGTTCATTTCAATTTAAAATCATTAGGGGAGTCCAGATCTGGTATCTCAGGAAAGGACAATTTTCATAGTTTTTAAATTTTGGAGGTTTGGCTAATACGTCTTTTGTGTTTAATCACTTGGTGTTCTAAAGGTTGGTTCTAAGTTAGGATTCCCCAAGCCTAGATTTCTTTGAATACCCTCAGACTTAGAAAGTCCTCCCTCTTCTTGGCTCCAAATCAATATCTAGTCACAAACCCAAGGATGTTAAATAAGATGGTTCAGGTCAGTGAAAACAGTAATGAAGGTGATGGTGTGATGGTTTAATAGTCTGCATGGGAGGACATTCCGTTCGGGGAAGGGAGCTAAGAGGGATTTGCCTTCTGATGTGAACAGGTCTGTGACGGAGTACCTGATCCATTTCCTTGGAAGCTGACAATACCATTTATTTTTATCAAGATCAGAAAATTAGTGTCTTATGTTAGCTATGTCTTTCTCAATTCTATGTTGAGAAAGTGTCAATTTTGAAAAAAAAAAAACTGTGCTTACGCATTCATTTTTGTTATTGAAAGCTTTTAGTTTTTTTCCAGTTATAGCTGCAAACCCACTTTACTTGCTAAGTACCAATGATCTTATATTAAGATTTCCAACAACTATCTGATCCTTCAACTTTTAGCTATTTAGCAATATGATTTTTCAAATCATTCACAATTATTTACCTTTAAGTTAATTGTCTTTTATAGTGAGGAAATGATTTATGAAATACTAATTCTTTAAAATTTATAATCTTACATTAGATTAATTTATGTTAATAATCTGTGTGTGATTGGAAAGTGTCTTACTATTTTAGGTTTAGGATGCTATGAATGCATTTTGTATGTTATATTGCTTAGACTCTTGATGTATTTCTAATATTTTTACATATTCAATATGTCATTTCTTAAATGAGAGAGTCCAAAGTTGTCAACATGCATCACTATTTGTGTGTGTGTATATATTATGTATATATATTTATCTATACATATCTTCCAATATTTAATTTATACAAAATTTTGTTCTTGAAACAAGATGTAGTATTCTTATTCTAAATATATGAGCTTTACAGAGTCTATTTTTTCTGCTTTTATTTAATTATATCATCATTAATTTGGCTAGTATTTGGCTTTTATGTAGCTTACTTTTTCTTAAAAATTTAACTTTTATTATTTGATTCAAGAAACTAAGATCTCAATTTTGGGGGCCACATCTATGGTGCATCTTAGAAGGGTACAGGCAAAGCTTACTAAATGCAGAATACAAATGTCTTCATACAATAACTAAGAAAATGCCATGAAGGCTATGTTAAACAGTTTGATGAAAACGTTTCAGATTGTATATGAAACCAGTACATTGTACCCCTTGATTGCACTAATGTACGGAGCTATGATTTAATAAAAAAATACAATAAAATAAAATAATAAAAAAATAAAAACAAAATAAAATCATCAATTGTAAAAAAAAAAAAGAAACTAAGATCTCAGCTATGATATTGATGATACTCTGTTATCACAGAAGCTGCCTATATCCAGATCAGTAACTGCATCTCAGAAATAGGTTATATATTTAAGCCATTGTAGACATTTTTCTGCTACAAACATTTAAAAGGAATTACTAACCTATTTGTATGGACTGGAAACACATCTGATATACTTAAGGAGATCACTTTTTCTATCTGATCCTCCATCTCTCCATTTAAAGAATTTAGTGTTGGGATTTTTATCATACTTATGTGTTGTTGAAAACTGGAGACAGACTCAGAAACACTTGCGGAACTTTGATATAGTGGCCTCACCTTAAGAATCAATTATTATAAAAAAAAAAAAAAAAAGAATCAATTGTTAAAATGATTTATTAAAGGGTGGATGTCAACATAATTTTGTATTTCTTCACAGATGATTATGCTCCACTCTAATGATGAACCACCGTAATAAGGTAACCACCCTTACTTGTCTGACTTAATGAGAGTTATGCATCACATAAAGACTAGAATAGGTTTGGAGTACAAAGAAATGTACTGTTACGCAAGTTCATCATTAGACAACCATCGTAAGGTGGACCCACAGAGGTCTAGATGGTAACCCCGGGCTACGTCGAGGTTCTGCACCTGCACGTCTGCATCATGTTTCTGTGCTGAATAATGTAGGCAATTGGAACATGACAGTAAGAATTTCTTTTTCTTCATATTTCTAAGCATGGAAAAGTTATAATAGAAATGTAATGTAAAATAAATAAATAAATGGTTAGTTTGTACAGGGCACTTCTCCTGAATGGAGCTAATGCAAATAAGCTCTGGGTAAGTCAGTGCATGAGTGGTGAGTAAATGGAAAGTGTTCCGACATTAACGTAAACCACTTTAAACTTAATAACCGCTTCACACTTAGACAATCCTAAGTGAATTTTAAAACTATTTTCCTTTAAAACTATTTTCTAGGCTAAGTCCTGTCCTAGACAGTGTGGGCATTGTAGAGAGCTCAGTGCTGGATTTATACACAACTTTGAGAGGTGTCAGCTGCTTCTCAGAAGTTTTCCAGGGTCTTCATCAACTCCTTTCCCATGTCATGTTTTCATAACAGTTTGTATCTATCTGTCCATATCAGAAAGTCCCTGGAACATTAGTCAGTCCTTCAAAATAACCAGCTCCCCAAACAACCCACCTGCAAGGTTTGATTAGCCCTATGCCTATAACAGCTCAGGCCAGCCTGACCCAAGCCAGGCCAAAATAGCCAGCACAGCCGAACTGCATCCACCATCTACCCTGCTCTTCTCTAACTACCTAATACTAGGACACACACACACGCATGCACACCCACACACACACACACATTTTCCTGGTTCTACACAGCCTAAACATAGAATTATTAAGACATCACTAGACAATTAGAATTTTTGAACTCCATTTTAATGTTTTTGAGTTCACTGTCATATATTCCCACCATTGTTGACCAAAATGTCATACTGTGGCACATTACTGTACTTTTATCATTTCCTCTTCCTCACGAAGACAAGATAAGCATATAAATTACATAGGAACAATACCTGACATGTTCTATTGCATAAAGAAACTAATAGTATTTTAACATTGCATATAAAACAAAGGATGGACAAATGTGTAGACCAGCCAATTATATATTAAAGAATTATATTATTATACAAATAGAAGATTTTGAAACAAGAAACACTAACAGAAATGTGTTGTTCTATCAACAAGAGAAATAATATAAAGATGTAACAATATAAAGTGTGTTTTTCTAACTGCAGAAAATTTCAAATATGCTGGAAAAATAGAATAGATAAAATATAAGATCATCTAAGTATAGCTAAATTGAGTATGTTTTCATTATCATCTCATAATTTGACAATAACAGAAAATGTTCCATTAATTTGTTAAGTTTATTAATAATAAAGTTATAGAACCATCAGTACATCAACAAAAAACTTAGAAGAAAGCAGAAGAACACATAAATTAGGAGGTTAAAGAACTATTTCCAAAAGTTTGAACATCTTGTAGGGAAGCCAAACTGATGAATTATACATAAGAACCCACATTTAGTTACCAAAGTGCTCTAAGCTGCCTAGTAAGCCAAGACATCCAAGGAGAATGAATGAGAGGGTAGTGGTAGAGAAAAGAAGTTGACAGAGCTCAAATCCTAAATATGGGAAACAGTCTGGAGTGACCAGTCAGAGACTTAGAACATAGGATAAATATGCCAACTCTCCTCTCCTTAATTAAAACACTTATCTGGCCACTACAATGCCCAAAATTATTCGGAAGGCATAGAGCATGGAGGGTACTGAAGTAGATCACATAGTCGAGTATACTAGGGATTAGAGCAGAATGACAAACTAGAAATAGTTTTTATCCATAAAATCTTGAAAAAGTGAACCACTGATAAACAGTAAAGGGTATATATTATGGACCCAAAGAACACAAAATAAACTCTTATAACTGCTCGGCAGTAACAATACGAAGTCTGAGAATTAAGTCTGTAAACTCGCCATTGTGTGTTTATGTTGGCAGCACTGTACAAACAACTCATTAAGGTTTCATAACCTCCATATGCCAGTGACTCATAACTGTATTCATGTCAATGTGCGGCACTGTCTTACTGAGTGGCATTTATTATTATTGTTGTGTGATTTTGTGTACTATTCCGAGAATGCCGGAGCTTGAATTAGAGCAATGTGCAAACATTGTAAATTTCTTGTTAAACTTGGCAAGAGTGGAAATAAAATCAGGGGCTTGTTAGTAAAAGTTTATGGGGATAATGCCATGAAGGAAATGACAGTGCACAATGGAGTAAATGCTTTTCTGAGTAGAGAGAAAGCATCACTGATGCAGAGACATCAGGGTGGCCAGTACGAGCAGAATTGACAAAAATATTACAAATATTTAGTGAACTCTGTGTCAAAATCATTGGCCGACTGTGAGAAGCATAGAAGATGAACCCATCCATAAAGAAGCAGTTATGGAAATATTATCTACAAATCTTAGTCAATAACTCCCAACAATGCACCAGCCCACACGAGGGAGATTTTAACAAATCACTGCATTGGAACACCTTCACCACTCACCTGATCTGGCCTCCAATACCTGTTTTCTTTCCCTGAAGGTGAAGGAAATATTGAAAGAAGATATTTTGATGATATCTAGGACATCAAGGGTAAGATGAGGACAGCTTTATGGCCATTCCAGAAAGAGTTCTAAAATTGCTTTAAAGGGTAGACTATATGCTGGCCTTGGTGGATAGCTTTCCAAGGGGAGTATTTCAAAGGTAATCATAGTGATATTAAGCAATGAGGGATATAGCACTTTTTCTAGGACAAGTTACTGAACATAATATCAGACCTCATGCATGTTACATACATATTTTACAGCCCATGCCATGTATGCTTTAGAACTGAAGGTTATTGGTTTGCAAATGGCATCATCATAATTAAACAATAGATTATTAGATAAGTTGGTTAAAAGAAATGTATATGAATGTCATATTATAAAATTCACTTAAAATTTTATGCTTTGTTCAAGATTAGAATTAGGTCAAGTATTAAAAGTTATATTTTCTTCATTTCATGTATTTCCTTTCTAAACGAATAATAAGAAAGATTACTGCAATTAAAGATTTTAACATGCAGTGTGTTGAATAACTTGCTATTTGGACAAATATTCCTTATATAGCCATTATTTGCTATTTGCTAACTCATAAACTGTCTTTCTTTTTTTTTTTCCTCTTTTCAGGTATTTTTGTTTTTAGGAAATTAATTGGAGTATTTATTTTAAAATGTCAGGCAGCAAAACGTCTACCTTTATTTATTTATTTATTTATTTATTTATTTATTTATTGTAAAATTAATTCCACACACAGAATGTGTGGGGTTTAAAAAATAATGCTTTTTAAACACTGATTTTAATTTTTATATTTCTCAAACTAGTATCCAGAAGTGATCTAGCATATAACACTTCAAAATCCTGATTCTACAATTACTGAATATAAAGTATATATAATACTGACATTAATTTGAATAAACTCAGAATAACAAGAATCATTTGAATTGACTTTTTCTTATGCAAATTCTAATGTTAATTGGAGTTTTGCAGAGTTTTAAGATGTTGTAATAGGAATATTTCTCAACAGTTTTTGTTTTTTTATCTAGTTTGGACAGGTGGATTCCCTGTTTCTATTAATGTGGTAGATGTGGTGTAGCTAATCAGAACTCTCAATTAAAAAAAGGCAAATTCAGTGCTTGTCCATTTTCTCTTGGAAAACTATGAGCGAAACTGAGAGAGAGAAAGGCTGGTGGTGGTGGGCTTATGCTATAGGAAATGAGTTTATTATTAAAATTAAGTAAGAATAAATTCTTTCTTAAATAGATTTAAAGGAAATTCTGTGTTGACAATAAGTACTATGCAGATCAAGATCTTCTTAATAATGTAGCCATTTCATGGAAATAAACCGCCAACACTATTTCTTCCAATTCCACAAGTCATACATTAATTCATCAGATTTTGGTACTTTGCAATTATTAAATGCAATTGGTATACAGAGCTTTATAATGAGATGTTTTACTTGAATAATAAAATGAAACATCAGGCTTTCTACTATTGATTAGGATGTACTTTTTTTTATCAAAACTGCTACTGTTGTAGGTAATCATATTTATATGCTTGTAACTCTATTAGTGTCACTAGAAAAATTCAAGTGCTAAGTAGTTCTTAAAAGCAAGATGCACAACATACTGAAATAGACTTTGCATATGTAAGAGTAAAACTTCTATGAGAGGAATTATAAATGCATCTGCAGCAGCTGCTATGTCCTTTATTTGGTGAAAATGTGAGAATAATATATGACATTTAAAAGCCACATGACCTAATATAATGAGGTTCATTTAGACATGAAAATGAGTCACTAATACCTAAATTAGGAGATGATTAAAAGAGATATAAATATGTATGTTGAAATGCTAAATATATTTTCAAGGATCCC
Source organism: Perodicticus potto (assembly GCA_963574655.1). Taxonomy (NCBI): domain Eukaryota; kingdom Metazoa; phylum Chordata; class Mammalia; order Primates; family Lorisidae; genus Perodicticus; species Perodicticus potto. The sequence continues at coordinate 13,065 of CAUYRH010154415.1, forward strand.
AATACTTACAATGACCTGAAATCTTTCAAAAAAACACTTAAACAATTTTAAAAAGTCATCATATAACATATATAATAATAGAAACAGTTTTTTTCCATAAAATTGTACTGTAATTTAAATAATATTACCACATTGTTCAAAAATTATTGAAACCTAAATAAGTATTTAATACTCAGTGTTCAATATTTTAAATCTAATTTTTTATTTTTATTTATTTTTTTTTACATGTGTTTATTAGGTTTCCATTTTTTGCCTTCACAGAATTTAAAAGTCTTAAATTTAATAACAATAACAATGTTTAAGATAAGGACTAGAAATAAAAGCCTTGTAAAGAATGAAGGAAGATAAACATATTCAGAAAAGTAAACCGACAATTACTGCATTGAAATATTAAGCAATATTAATAATAATAATGCAAAGAAAGCAACGTTCACATTGTCAAATAAGAGTATGTCTATTATAGAATGCTTTGACTCTGAGGCTCAGTATGAAGTCATCAATTAACTTCTTATTTTTTTTTCAAAGTCTCAAAAAAATAGACAACTAATATTATATAAATAAAAGTAAAAGACAGTTTCACAAAAACAGATTATGCCAAATCTTATAAATAATAGAAAAAGAAGAAATATTTCAAAATCATTCTACTTGATCTGAATACACATGATATTGAAATTGGAGAAAATATATTGTTTGTTATAAAGGGAAATTGCAAACATAATTTCACTTGTAAATGAGGATGCAATATCCTAAACAACATATTGACAAGTTGAATTAAAAATTAATGTTTCAGTAATGTACTTTGGTCAAAATTGAATCCAATTTATGTGAGAATTAGTCACTATTTTCTTTCCTTTTTTTGTAATCTAATTTTTTAAATATCAAGAATGTGTAAAAAATATAGCTCAAAATTTTATTTCTAATGTTCACCTGCTTGATTTTATTATTTTTAGTATACATAAAATATTATGTGATTCCCAGTGATATATTTAAATTGGGTATTAGAAATAATAAGACATCAAGAATTTGCAATATCAGCCCAAAAATGTGTATTTCGCTTGAATATATAAGTAAACATACAAAATATTTGAGCCGTTAGCAAATTGTATTTTCATTGAATAACTTAAAAATTCCTAGCTTTATTATACTCCATAATTATCATATACTTCAAATATATTTCAATGGCCTATTATAGTGAATAATAAAATGACTTCCACTGAAAAACTTTAGTGGAATTTTAAACATATCCATTATGTTCAAAATTTGTTTTTCAAGTATTTTTCTTAGTAGTTTTTCTTTTACAAATCTCACATGTGGGATTTTTCTTACACTCTGCTTTCTTTGTCCCTGGTTCCCTATCATTACTAGAAAAAAATCAAACAATTTCCTGACAGATTCTACTATTAATTACAGTTTCCTAACCTCAGGCATGCCTTCCCAGATTGTTCTCAATGGCTAATGCCATGTAACAAATTGCCACAGAATGTAGCAGCTTAAAGGATTGACTATTCACAGCTGGACAGTTCTCTCTTAGGAGCGCTCATACACTTTCAGCCAAATGTCAGCTGGAGCTAACGACCCCTGAAGGCAGAATTGAGCCTGCTGTGTGAGATTTTCCCTTCATTCACATGTTTGATGCATGGGCAAGAATGACTGTAACAGCTGCAGCTGATAAGGAACAATCTCTCTCTCTCTCTCCTCTCTCTTTTTCTCTCTCTAAATCTGTTTCTCTCTCTCTCTCTCCTCTCTCTCTTTTTCTCTCTCTAAATCTGTTTCTCTTTCTCTCTCTCTCTCTCTCTCTCTCTCTCTCTCTCTCTCTCTCTGCCTCCTCACCCCACACAGCCACCACAAGCTGCCAATATCCATTCTGAATATTGTTTGTTTTGCTGGCCTTTTTGGTGCTGATAAACAAGTACTCACAGCTATTTGTGACTATCATCTGACCAGCAATGATGGAAAGATACCATCAAGGATACCACCTATTCCAAACATACACGTTTTTCAACATAAAAATTCACGTGTTTTCTATACACAACTAGATGAATTAAAATTGTAAAAATGTATCATTCATTGTCATGTGCAGCGTATACCTTTATTCTTTCACCTTGTTTTCTTCCTTTATTTCTTTGGTATACATTATTTTTTTATTTGAAATATCTTTTCATTCATAAATTGTATTCTTGCAATTATATTATGCAATTCAACATAAATATTCTTATTTTAAAATAATCTAAAAATGTGATAATCTACAAATTTTCTTTATATGGAAAGATATATAAAATAAATGATATTTGATGACTTCAAAGGCCAGAAATGTGATTTAATTCTTTCCTACTTTGGCTTGGTGCCTGTGGCTCAATGGGCTAAGGTGCCAGCCACGTACACGTGAGCTGGAGGGTTCCAATCCAGCCCAGGCCTGTAGCGGGCACCTGTAGTCCCAGCTACTTGGGAGGCAGAGGCAAGAGACTCGCTTGAGGTCAGGAATTGGAGGTTGCTGTGAGTTGTGATGCCACAGCACTCTATCCAGGGTGACAGCTTTAGGCTTTCTCAAAAAAAAAAAAAAAAAGAAAAGAAAGAAAGAAAGAAAGAAAAAGAAAAGAAAGTAAACCTTAACTGGCAATTCTTAAAAAAAAATAATTCTTTCCTACTTTTCTACCTCTTTCTTCCCATCTTTATGTGTTTTATACTCTACTTCCTTCCGCCTTCCTTCCTTCTTTCTTTTGAATAATTATCAGATTGAGCTGAGTAATATGTTCAGGTCTGGGAAATGATAACCAAAAATATTACTTATAAATTGTTTACATATGGGCTAGAATTTAAGTAAGAACTCTTAAGTGGATGACATATCTATTAACAGACACACAAGTGAATGTGGGAAGGTTTTAACAGAAAATAATTTTAGGTTCAAAAATGGCATCTCATTGTTTACAATTAAGTACATATATGTATATGTATACACACACATATATATGTCTATGTACATATATAATGTATATATTTCTATATACTCACAAGAAAGGTCAATGTTTATAAAAATGTAAAAAAGCTATTTTTAAATAAAATTAAAAGTAACATATTTACCCATTTTTCAGATTATATTTCTTATCTTTTCTATTAGCAGAACTGAGTCATATATTTCTAAACTATTCATTGCATTTGTTTTTCAGTAAAATATGGAGAATACTCAATTGCTTCTTCACATCTCTACCCTTCTTGGTTTTAAGAATTAACTCTTCTTCATTCTCATCCAAAACTTTCCATGTCAGCTGAAAGTAATACCTTAGGCCTTCAGGAAACACCTTATAATTGATTCCTCTTGTTCTAATAAGTCATTTAAATATTTTCTTCATGGAGTTTGAAAATGGGTACAAAAGTCTAGCCATTGATCCACCCACTCTGATGTGGGTGTCAGAGGTTAAGCATCTGTCTTTTTGGGGGCTTTTTTCATTGGCAGGAAAAGACCTAAACTTACTCTCAATATTACATTTGAGAAAACCCTTCTGTGTGAACCTAGCGTGGCAGCTACAATTACAGAATTATTGGGACCTGCTGTTTTGCATCCTGTTGCTTCCTGCCTTTAACTTGGGAAGAATTTTCAAGAGCATGTACCTTATTGCTCATCTGTTATAAAGAGAAGCATAACATGTGGATGAAATAGCTCAGTTCAGACACCTTTCCAAATTACCTCTGAGACCAACCAACCTGGGGTATTTTTCTTCCCTTTGCATTCTTAATTAAATCAACTCCTTCTGAAGTATAAAAAAAAAAAAAAATAGAAAGTATGTTTGCATATTTTGAATCAGACAAAAGCTTAATAGCTAGGATCCACAGAACTTAAATTAATGCTCAAGAAAAAAAACAACAATCCCATACATCAATGGGGAAGAGAAATGAACAGAACCTTCTTTAAAGAAGACAGATGAATGGCTAGCAAACACGTTACAAAAATGCTCATCATCCCTAATTATTAGAGAAATGCAAATTAAAACCAGCCTGAGATATCATCTAACCCCAGCGAGAATGGCCCATATCACAAAATCTCAAAACTGCAGATGCTGGTGTGGATGTGGGGAGAAAGGAACACTTCTACACTGCTGGTGGAACTGCAAACTAAATACAACCTTTTTGGAAGGAAGTAAGGAGAAACCTCAAAGAACTCAACCTAGACCTCCCGTTTGATCCTGCAATCCCATTACTGGGCATCTATCCAGAAGGAAAAGAAAGAACCCTTTTATTATAAATACGCTTGTGCTAGGCTGTGCTTATCGTATTATAAATACACTTGTGGTTATTGCAACTCAATTTACAATTGCTAACTTGTGGAAACAGCCTAAATGCCCCTCAACCCAGGAATGGATTGGCAAGCTGTGGTATATGTATACCATGGAATATTATTCAGCCATTAAAAAAAAATGGAGATTTTGCAGTCTTTATATTAACCTGGATGGAGGTGGAACACATTATTCTTAATGAGGCATCACAGGAATGGAGAAGCATGAATCCTATGTATTCAACTTTGATGTGAGGACAATTAATGACAATTAATGACTCAGTGGGGCATGGGGGAAGGAGAGAGCAGACAGAGAGAGAAGGAGGGAAGGGGTGAGAGAAAGGAAAAGAAAAGAAAAGAAAATAGTGACTAATTCTCACATGAACTGGATTTAATTTTGATCAAAGTACATTACTTAAACATTAATTTTGAATTCAACTTGTTAACATGTGGTTTAGGGTATTGCATCCTCATTTATAAGTGAAATATGTTTGTAATTTCCCCTTTATAATAACATATTTTTTCCAATTTTAGTATCAGGTGCATCCAAATGAAGCAGAATGATTTTGAAGTATTTCTTCTTTTTCTATCGTCTATAAGATTTGGCATGATCTGTTTTTTGAAATTATCTTTTATTTTTATTTCTAAATATTGGTTGCCTATTTTTTGAGACTTTGGGAAAAATAAGAAGAAGAAGTTAACTGATGACTCCGTACTGAACCTCAGTGTCAAAGCATTTTACAATAGACATACTCTTATTTGGCAATTTGAATGTTACTTTGTTTGCATTATTATTATTATTGCTCAATAAAAAATAAAATATTTGGTCAGAAAAAAACCAAAAAACCCAAAATTCTATTCATTAAAAAAAGACTTGATAATTTTACATTGTTGCATGAGATCAATATAATAAAAATATACATCAAATAAAATATCATTAATTTTCATCTAACAAAGAACTGCCCTAATTTTCAAAATATTTTTTGCCTTACTGTGAAGTTACATGTCAACAGCATGGCTTATTTCTCAGCACTGCAAAGAAATAATTTCACTGCATTTGATTTTTATTTTTGTCATTAAGATGCCAGTTATTATTCTAATTTTTGATCTTTTTTAGGCATTCTATCTTTTGTATCAAAATGTTCTTTATTTTTCGTATTTTATATTTTATTTCTGCTTTTTGTGATGAAATCCCTCTGTAATATGCCGAAGGTTGTGCCTGTGGGTGTGTGTATATATGAGTATATATATGTACATTCATGCAATATATATAAAATTTTAAATTGCACTTGCTGGAAACTGTGTGGAACTTGATATCGGGAGTGATATATAAACATTCTATGTAGTATGTTTTATTAAGTATGAAATGTCTGATTTCCTTTGGTACTAAGTTTGATGGTGATGCCTCTGGCATTTTACTTTTATACTTCTTGTTTTATCTTTATTGTGAAGGTTCATCCTCATTCTTTAAAATGCATTTTTTTGGCTTTAGATTATCTTTCAAATTTTTCTCAGGTCAATTTTTGGTGAAATTATGGCTATGTCAAAAATCCATGTTACTTTTGCAAGTAAGTTCCAATCATGGAACCAATGCAGTGCGCGGAACTCAAAGTATCAATGAAGTGTGTGGGAAGGATATGGGAAATGGATGCACTTTAAGTATGTCAATGATTTGAGAAGTTCCATTCTAGCGATTTTAATCTTGGAAATGAGCCACATGGGTGACCTGAGACCAAGGTGGATAATAATGAGCTTAAAGCAAGTCCATCTCAGCCTACTTGTGAATTAGAAGCTAGGTTTAATGTTTCTATTCCACAATATTGGGCCATTTGAAACAGATCGTCAAGGTAAAGAAACTAGAGAAAAGGTTTCCATGTGAATTTAAGCAGTGTCAAGAGAAAGAGAAATCATCTGGAAGATTGTCTTTCTTCCCTGTCATGACATAAAAGCAAAACATTTCTATGTTGTATTGTTATGTGTGATGAAAAATAGATTCTTTTTGACACTCTCAAGTGTTTTGCACAATGGCTGGATAAAGATGAAGTGCAAAAATACAGAAAACAACTGAATATTCATCAACGGAGAAGCTCATAGTGCCATGTGCTCCAGCACTGGTATTATCCACTGTTCCTTCTTGAAATCTGGCCTTTTGAGTCCAGTGGATGTCTCCTGCAACCAGTGGATGAAATGATGAGGATGCTGCAATAAGCAGCTGAAATTGGCCAACAGAGACAGGTCCATCCTCTTGCAAGTTAATACTGAATCACAGGTCACACAAACAAGGCTACTCAAACTACAGAAGAGAGACTTTATGACACTCAGTCATCCACTATATTCACCAGACTTTGCACCAGCTGACTATCAATTCTTCTGGGCTCTGGACCAATTCCTACAAGGAAAAATATTCAATTCTCAACGAACTGTGGAAAATGCCTTTCATGATTTCATTGCCTCAATTTCCAGGCTTCTTCACTGTGGGTAAAAGGGAGCTAATGTTGCGATGACATCACTGTGTTGATAGTTTAGGTACATACTTTCATTAATTGTACTACTTCCTGTTTGAGCCTTAATAAAGTAAACTTTTAACCCCAAATTGGATATTTCATATTTAATGACCTAAATATTTATATTCCCCAGTCTCTCTATTCTCTGCCTTTATAACAATTGCAGGATAAATTTTTGGATTGTCAAGGTATAATCTTCATATTTCTTAACTTCATTTTTAAATAGCAATGTTAGCTGTAAATTTTATAATTTCTTGAGAACTTATTCAATTTTCTAAATATTTGCAATTATATCTAACGTTATTGGTACATACCTGAAGAGTTTTGACTTTCGGTTATTATATTTAAAATTTCTTAATTATATTTTTGCTTGGACTCTTTGAGCACTACTATTCTTACCCATTATTTATAGTTCAGTTTTTGCATTCATTCGGGATTTTTATACATGTTAAACTAAACTAAATTTGGGCTGAGGCTGCCTCTTTTCTCTGAGTTCCTATGGAGGGGAAGCTAACTTAGGAGGTAAACAAACTGTAATTGAACTTAATAGTATATTTTTACAACAGTTAGCAAAGTCTCAGAACATATTTAATCTGTGATATTTGGTTACATGGGTCTTATATGGCAATTATTTATGACTTTCCAGAACTGCTTAGTTCTTCCAGTCTGTTTTCCATGCTGCTTCCCCTTATCATAGCCTACATAGGACCAGCAGCTGCTGCTATTCCTAAGGTAACTTAATTCTTTAACTTTGAGACTTTTAAGAATATATATATCATTTTTATAGACTTTGTATCTTTTCTTTAAAAATACTTTAGTATTTTCAATTGGAAATCTAGTAAATGATCAATTGGAAATGCTAGTAATTAATTTATTATATCTAAAATAATAAGTAGTTATCTTATAATAAAAAAATTGAAGAGTATAATGTAATTAAGACCTGATGTAGAAACTGAAAATTTCAGCAGTCAGTGCTGAAAGGACATTTGTTCTTTTAACAGTGGAGAGGTCATTCTTGGAAAGCAGATAAACAAGCACAGCAGGCGACACCTATAAAGTCATAATATCTTGAAATCAGATTGATGTAAGCTACTCTTGATCACCCGCAGGCACCCCCAATTATCTTGAATTACTATCCCAATTAAGCACCTGTCTTTATAGTTGAGCATTATTAGACTCGATTTGATAAGATGGGAAAGTCCCAATTAAGAGGCCTCCCTAATTAGGCATGCTTTGATTAAAAGGAACAGCCTGATTACTCACAAAATACCATTTTTCTGTCCTACTTCAATCACATCTTGGTCCACTGCTTATATTTTCTCTGTGTAAGTAATTCCGGAACTTTTTTTAACTTAAACATTCCCTAACAGTATAAATAAGTAAATAAATCAGAATTGTTGGCAGAAAATGGCCCATGTATGGAAAATTCTTTTCTCTTACCACAAGGCAAAAAGCAAAGTTAAAAGCTATATTTGAGCATTGTCACAATTAATTTGGCAAACTCATCCTAGAAAAACTTCTACAAATCTGTCTCTTTGCTGAATATCACAATAGTTACCTTCTAAGTACTCCCTGTTGGAAGTTATACAGCATTGCCAGTGTCAAGTTCAAATGTCAAAGCATTTCTGAAATTATTTTTCTGGAAAATCCATCAGAGCTGTAATCATGTGACTCTCAATGTCCTGAATGTCATCAACATGTCATCCTTTCACTATTTCCATTATATTCAGGTGTAGAAAAAAGTCACTGGGGGCTAGATTAGGTGAGTAGACAAAATGTTCCAAAACAGTTATTTGTTTACTGGCTAAAAACTTCTTCACAGACAGTGTCATGTAAGCTGGTGCATTGTTGTGATGCAAGCACCATGAGTGAGCTGGTGTATTGTCAAGATGCAAGAGCCATGATTCGTTGAAGAGTTCAGGTTGTTTTTGTCTAACTTTTTCATGCAGTCTTTTCGGCCTTTCATAGCAAACTTGTTAGCTATTTATCCAGTTGGTACAAATTCATAATGCATAATCCTGCTGTTATCAAAAAAAGTTAGCAACATTGTTTTGACCCCTTGTTTGAATGGACAGACTTTTTTTAGTCATGGAGAACTGTCTGACTTCCACTGTGCATTTTGATGCTTTATCCTTCTGTCTTTATTTCAGTTTTATTATTTGGAGAATGTTTTGCATCAGATAAGCTGTACAATTCCACATGACCATCTCAGAACCATTTCTGGAGTGCTATGAGTTTAAAGCATCACTGCAGGTTTCAGATTGGTTATTTCTTAAATGGAAAGAATTATCTCTCTTTATTGGAGTGAAAAGTTTACCAGTGGTTTCAGATATATTTTCTTCAGTAATCACCACTCTGTTTCACTAGAAAGTTCTTCTCTGTGCTCTGCTTTTCCTGAATTCTCCTCAGTATGCACGGCTACAGTTGTTGCTCTAGATGACTGCTGTTCACAGACCACTTTCTCCTTTTCTGGAGTGGTCAGCGGGTGTGACATGATGAGCAATACAGACCTTGATTCAAGATTTGTCTCTGAAGTGGCATTACTTACCACAAAGATTGAGAACTTGGTAACATGCTTTTTGTCTTAAATAGAATAATCTTCCTAACATAACAAGAGTCAAATACCAGGATAAGTACTAAAAAATATAGGGAAGCAGAACAGGAATTCTTTATACATTGTGGTGCCCAGATCATAAACTAATAATGCTGTTAAATCATTAGTTTGTCAAATTATATAGACAGTACAAAGTGAAGTTACAAAACAAAGTTATAATAGCACCAGCTATTTTAATGTATAATACTCTTAAATCATTTGGAGGATAAAAATCGAGTTAAAAACTATCATTATAACATAGATTTTGAAATTGCATATGAATTCAATTTTACTAAAACCTTTATTTTTTTATGTGCCTTGGAGGTAATGTCTGGTGTTTTTTAATTATTCTGTGGGAAAACGACTGTAATATTGAATAATTATTAGATTTAAAACAGTAAAACAATACATAAAAGCTATATTTCTGTGTTATCAAAGACCGACCTAAATTTTATATGTGTATATATATATATATATATATATATATATATATATATATTTTACAGTACCATTGTGCTTGGTATACTATTGCTTATGTAAAACTTATATGTCTAAAGAAATGAATTTTTCATTAACAGCAATTCAGAATCATCTAATATGAAATACAAGCATTTTAAAAACATTCCATCATCAACGAATCTGTGCTTGCATTTAAATTTTGATTATTTGCTCAGTGAATGAAACAAATTTCTGGATATAAAAGTGCTCTATTTTCTCAGTCCTGTTTTAGGAAACAGTAATTTGAAGCCAAACAATATTCTCTTACACAAATATGCCAATCAGTAAATACAATGCAACATTTACTTTTGATTATGAGGTATAATTCAAATAAACACAAAAACTGAAATGCAGTATTGATTAATTTTGTTCACTATAGTAAAAGATTGCTATTGGTAACATTACAAATATGAAAGGTTTTAGGACTTTATACTTAACAAAGCATACGTTGATTTCTTATGATCATATAGCATTTACACATAATCCAGCTATTTAAATGGTAAATATTAATCAACACAGAATAGAAAGCAAAACACATGAATCTTTATATTCTAAAATTGAGCTTAGGATATGTGATAAATGATATTTGGCCTTCTAAGTGGATTTGTTAAGCTATTTGTAAACATTGATTATAAATTTGCAGTTATGTCATAATTACCGAGAAGAAAATTTTATTTTAACTGGAAGCAGTTAATCATTTCAGAAATTGATTCCCTATATAATTTATTGCTGTTGTTAATGAAATGAATTTAAAAATGATGATGTTTTTGGGAACTTGGGTACTAAGTAAACCTGAAAGCTTTAAGTAAGTTGAGTTGTTTGAGTAGCTTAAATAGAAATATTTACTTTTTCTTTCTCCTTTCCTCTCTCCCTCCCTCCTTCATTCCTTCCCTTTCTTTTCTTTCTTTTTTTCTTTTCTCTACCTCTTTCTTCCCCTCTTTTCACTTTATTTTGTTAAACTAGGTAGGAATAACTGGCAACATCAATATTGGTCTTTTTCAAATGGGTTGGTTGTTATGATATATGCCAGGTAGTGTTTTTACATTAATTTTGGCTATTTTATTTGAAAATAAGTCCAGTTTTAATCTTCTTTAGTATTAAATTACAATTATATAAATTACCTAGGAATTTATTTTTCTTTAATAATAAAAACATTGCTGTGCAAGTCTGGACTATGCCCTCTTTGACTTCCATTCCTAGACACTGTTAAGAATCTGTTAGACTTCACTTTAGAACTTTAACAGTTTGAGAACCCAAAATACGCCTTCCCAAAATATGCTTCTATGGTATATTTTGAGATAGCTATTTAGAGGGAATGCAGGCATATGAATTTCTCTGACAAGCTGTCCTCTGTGGGGAATATTTGCATCTGTGTGGATGCAAACATGCTTTCTCTGAGGCCTCCTTAGTTGCTTTATCCAGATCTAGGAAAAACTTAACTCACAGGAAATGGATACTAAAGGCCTGATACATTTACAAGTCTGGCAGAGAAACGATTCTTTCTAAGGACTCGCTCACCATGCTTTCCTTCCCCTTCCGTAACATGTAACCTCAAGATGTATAAGAATTTCAGTCATATGACACTTCTTTCAGTTCCATACTTGGGGTATGGCTTCTGTGCTTATGCTTATTAATAAATTTGTGTACCTTTTTTCTCCTGTTAGCATGTTACCAGCTCATTTCAGCAGAATCAAACCTCTAAAGGAGAAGGTAAAATTCTCTTTGCCCTCACACAGTCCTGTATAATTAGTGCGCAGTTGTTGGAGTATACACAGGTATACTCAGTGCTATATCTATCTTTTGCTCCTATGTTCTGTGATAGGAACTCAGCATCTGTCATAGAAATTAGCTTTTCAGTTTTATTTTTTAATCTAAAAATCTTAAGGGGGTACAAATGTTTTGATACATGGGTACCTTGTATAACGCTAAAACATCATGGTGGCTTTTGGTTTGTTCATTGTACCCAATAGGTAAGTTTTTATACCTTGTCTCCCCTCCCACCCTCCTCCTTACTGGGTTTTCAATGCTCTTTATGTCTCTTTCTGCCCATGGCTCCCATCATTTAGCTCCCACTTATTAAGTGATAACATGTGGTGTTTGGTTTTCTATTCTAAGATACTTCACTTGGAATAATGATCTCTATCCAGTTGCATACAAGTGGCTACATCTACGTACATCATTTTATTTCTTTTTATGGCTATGTAGTACTCCATGCTACACATATACCACATGGTCTTCACTCACTCATGAATTGATGATCACTTAGGTTGCTTCTACATCTTTGCAATTGTGAATCGTGCTGCATTAAAAATTCAAGTGAAGGTTGACACCCAGCAGTGAGACTGCTGGGTTGAATGGTATGCGTATGTTTATTTCTTTGAGAAATTTCCGTGCTGTTTTCCTTGGAGTGTGTACTAATTTGCAATCCCAATAATAGTGGGATTTAATATAGTATCACATTAAATATGAAATGTCTTATCATATTTCACAATAGTATTAGTTTTACTATTTATTTGCATCCATGACATCATCTATGTTTTGATTTGATTTGTTTTGTTTTTGTCTTTTTAATAACGGTTATTCTGATTGGGGTAAGGTATTACCTCACTGGAGCCTTAATTTCAGTTTCCCTGATGATCACTCAGAACCTAAGCAGATTGACACTGGTGCAAAGTTGAGACATAGACAACTGGGACAGACCCATTGAACCCAGAAATAAAACCATATTGCTATGACCAGCTGACCTTTGTCAAAGAGGACAACAACACACACTGGAGAAAAGAAGCTCTAATCTGTAAATGCTGCCCGGAAAATCAGATAGCCACATACAGAAGAATAAAATGAGACTTCTATCTCTTGCCCTATAAAAAAGAAATTAAAAATGAATGAAAGACTTAAAAGTAAGGCATGATACCATATAACTTCTAGAAGCAAATGTAGGAAGAACTCTTCTAGACATTGGTCTAGTCAAAGAATTTATTACAAGTCCCAAAAGGCAAATATAGCAACAACAAAAATAAATAAATGGGCCTTATTAAATTAAAAAGCTCCTGCACAGCAACAGACATAACCGAATAGACTACCTACAGAAATGGAGAAAATATTTAAGAACTATACACCCAATAGAAGACTAATGTCCAGAACCTACAAAGAATTCAAGCAAATCAGCAAGAAAACAACCCATCCCATCAAAAGTAGGCAAAAGACAGGAAAAGGAATTTTTCAAAAGAAGAAAAAGAAATGGCCTACAAACATTTAGAAATTCTCTTTAATTTTATTTACTCTTGAAATAACTGAAATTTTTGATTTTGTTACTTTTATTTTTAAAGTTCTACTTTTGCAATAGTTAGAATGTTTGAGTTTCTTATTGATACTTAAACTTCAAGGAACTAATTTTGGGAGGTCTGGTTTTGAGAGGTGATTGCCTCATGAGGACTCCCCCCTCTTCACTGATGGAGAGAGTTTGCCCTATGTTTCCCCCTCAGTCCCTTTCACCAGGTGAGGACATCGTGTGCCTCCCCTAGAGTGGACGCAGCAACAGGAATCATCTATCACCACACACTGAACCTACTTTAATTTTAGACTTTTGGCTTACACAATGGGGAGAAAAATAATTTCTGTTTTTTCTTTTTTTTTTTTTTTTCTATGAATTATCCAGACTCGGGTATTTTGTACAGAAATGCTCCAGGACTAAGTTTTAAATGCCCAAATCTCCAAAATCTTATTGGAGATTTGCATGAAAAACCCTGTTTAATGTATGCACATCCTTCATTTATATCTCTGAGAAACAAAAATGACATACTTATTTTATTTTTATTTTTATTTATTTATTTTTTTTGAGACAGAGCCTCAAGCTGTCACCCTGGATAGAGTGCTGTGTCATCACAGCTCACAGCAACCTCCAATTCCTAGGCTCAAGTGAGTCTCCTACCTCCACCTCCCAAGTAGCTGGTACTACAGGCACCTGCCACAACGCCCGGCCATTTTTTGGTTGCAGCCATCATTGTTGTTTGGCGGGCCCAGGCTGGATTCGAACCCGCCAGCTCAGGTGTACGTGGCTGGTGCCTTAGCCCGTTGAGCCACAGGCGTGGAGCCGACATACTTATTT
>CAUYRH010154420.1:0-21953 GCA_963574655.1 Perodicticus potto
CGCCTCTGCCTCCCGAGTAGCTAGAACTATAGCCCACATTTTTGCCCAAACAAAAATAGTTTGTCTATTTTTTTTTTTTTTTTTGAGACAGAGCCTCAAGCTGTCACCCTGGAGAGAGTGCCGTGACATCACAGCTCACAGCAACCTCCAATTCCTGGGTTCAAGCAAGTCTCTTGCCTCCACCTCCCAAGTAGCTGGGACTACAGGCGCCCACCACAACGCCTGGCCATTTTTTGGTTGCAGCCGCGTCATTGTTTGGCGGGCCGGGCTGGATTCGAACCCACCAGCTCAGGTATACGTGGCTGGCACCTTAGCCCGCTGAGCCACAGGCGCTGAGCCAGTTGTCTATTTTTAGTGGAGACAGGGTTTCACTCTGGCTTAGGCTGGTCTGGAACTCCTGAGCTCAGATGATCCACCCACCTTAGCCTCTCAGCATGCTGGGATTACAGGCATGATTACATGCCCGGCCTATTGCCTACATTTTTTATTTCACAAAGCCATTCAAAATTAAGCATTATCAGGCGGCACCTGTGGCTCAGTGAGTAGGGCGCTGGCCCCATATGCCGGAGATGGCGGGTTCAAACCCAGCCCTGGCCAAAAACTGCAAAAAAAAAAAAAAAAATTAAGCACCATCAAGGACAGGCACAGTGTCTCACGAGCCTATAATCTCCAGCACTCTGGGAGGCTCAGGCAGGCGGATCACCTGAGCTCACAAGTTTAAGACCAGCCTGAGACAGAGCAAGACCCCATCTCTAAAAATAGCCGGGCATTGTGGTGGGTGCCTATAGTCCCAGCTACTGGGGAGGCTGAGACAAGAGAATCACTTGGGCCCAAGAGTTTGAGGTTGCTGTGAGCTGTGATGCAACAGCCTTCTACCAAGGGTGACAAAGTGACACTCTGTCTCAAAAAAATAAAATAGGCTCGGCGCCTGTGGTTCAGTGGGCTAAGGCACCAGCCACGTACACCTGAGCTGGCGGGTTCGAATCCAGCCCGGGCCCGCCAAACATCAATGACGGCTGCAACCAAAAAATGGTCGGGCGTTGTGGCGGGCGCCTGCAGTCCCAGCTACTTGGGAGGCAGAGGCAAGAGACTCGCTTGAGCCCAGGAATTGGAAGTTGCTGTGAGCTGTGATGCCACAGCACTCTATCCAGGGTGAAAGCTTGAGGCTCTGTCTCAAAAAAAAAATAAATTAATTAAATAAAATAAAATAAACACTATCAACAAAGTCAAGCCCATTGTAGGATGATGAAATTAGGGTGAAGCTGTATTTGGACTTTAACTGACAAGACTTCCCAAGAGGAACCTGGAGGATCTCTCAGACCAGCCTCCCTCAGGGCAAATGAACCCAGCCAGAAGAGCTCGTTAACTGCATGTGGAGGCTACATGCCTCCTCCCGCCTTCAGCCCTGCCGACCCCTCCTAGGCCTACAGCCCATCCTCCTCCTGGGGAAAAGCTGCTAGAATTGGAAGGCCAACACATGGACCCCAAGACGTGCCAGACACCTTGTAACCCCCAGAATCACTCCCTCCTCTGTCCAGGCCTGCAACCGCGTGGGTGCAGGCATGAGGCTGTAGCTGTCCTCACCTCTGTGAAGTGAGGGATGACCCTGGATTAGGTTGTTTCCACACTCGCTGCCCTCAGCAGCCTGTCCTCATGCTCCCCCCACCTCAGCTTCCCCATGAGACAAGAGCACTGACTGTCTCAGAACACTGCATGTGAGGCTCACACCCATCCAGACGCCGTGCATACGCCCTCATGGAGCAGCACGGCAGGCCCTGCCACCCCTGGCTGGGCAGCAGGTTCCAGAGAGAAGGAGCTGCAGGGGTCAGGTCGGTGGTGCCACCTATGTTGTTGGGCATTTTTTTCTTTTTTTTTTTTTTTTTTTGGAAAGAGCCACAAGCTGTCCCCGTGGGTATGGTGCGGTGGCATCACACCTCACAGCAAAAACCAACACCAGGGCGTAAGCATAATTTAAAAAAAAAAAAAAAAGCCATTGGGAACACTTTGGGCAGCCGTGGCCCTATAGCCCGCCCTGGCACACTCAGCCCCTAGAGCAGTGGTTCTCAACCTTCCTGATGCCACGGCCCTTTAATACAGTTCCTGTGGGTTGGGACCCACAGGTTGAGAACCGCTGCCCTAAAGAGTCCCAGAGGTGCCCCATCCCCATGCTTTGGGGAGGGCCTGCTGCTGCCTCAGGCCTGGGTCCTGTTCCCTCAAAGGCCCCAGGGCAGGGACATGGTAGTCACATAGGTGTCCCTGTGGTAGAGCTGTTGTTCCCAGGGAGGGCCTGATTCTGCACATCCAGTGGCTGAGGGTGGTGGATGGCCTTCCCCACCCCCAGGCACTGCCCTGTGAGCTTGGGGTAGCACAAGGGCCTCCAGACCACGGGTGCCAGGTCAGGGATGGCCTTGGGCACTGAGTGGGCCTCCATCAGAAGCCCCAAGACTGATCCTTGAGGTGGGCTGCAGAGGGGCATGGCCTGGCAGGGAAGTGTTGGAGTAGGGGTGAGAGCCCAAGTGGCAGTTGGGAGACCCCAGACTCACACGCCATTTCCTTGCCAGGAGCTGGAGCAGCAGCTCCTCATAGAGAGGAGAAACTACCGGAAGACTCTGAAATTCTACCAGAAACTCTTACAGAAGGAAAAGCGAAGTAAAGGTAATCACAGGGTGGCACCTCCGGGTAAAGGCACCCGGTCCTGTGGGAACGTGCGGTGCCAACGCTACCCTGCCCGCAGGCTCCGAGGTCAGAGCCATGCTGGCCAAGCTGCGGGCACAGCTGGAGGAGATGAGGGCCAAGGTGCAGTTCCTCGGCCTGGTCAAGAAGTACCTGCAGGCAAGTGGGGGCTACCGGGCCTGCGGGTGGGTCTGAGGGGCCGGCGGGGGTGGGGTGACGGGCCCACCCCCACGTGGCAGGTCCTGTACGCAGAGCGCTGGGGCCTGGAGCCCTGCGCCCTGCCAGTGATTGTGAACATCGCGGCCGCCCCCTGCGACACACTGGACTTCAGCCCCCTGGACGAGTCCTCCTCCCTCATCTTCTACAACGTCAACAAGTCCCCGGGCGGCGGGCGGCAAAGGAAAGCACGCGTCCTGCAGGCCGGCACGCCACTGGGGCTCATGACCTACCTGTACTCCAGGTGAGGACAAGAGGGACGCAGGTTTAGGAAAAACAGAAAAGGCCACAAGAGGAGACAAAGGTAGGAGAGGGGTGGGTCTGTGATTCGTTAACTTAGAAGATGTTGGGTCAGAGTTTACATGGACAGGTAAGACTGCCCCCTGCTTGCTGCCTGGCCTTGGGGACCTGGGTCTCAGGGTGTACCCAGTGGTCCCTGGGCCCTGCTCAGTTACCAGCTGGGTGGCTTCCAAACGTGAGCACACACAGGAGCCCATCAGAAGACCCAGAGCAGCCATCTGGTTCCCCCAGGAAGGCTGGCTCAGTGAGCTTGTGGGGTGTTCCTGCGCTGCCACTCAATGTCAGCCCTGTCTGGCCCACAGACACCCCGGCCAATGGCACAGCTCGAGCTCATCCTGCAGCAGGAATAGGGCATGTTGTAGATGCACGGACCTCCTCCCAGGGCCCCAGGCTGCCCCCATATTCCCTTTTGCCATGCTGTCCTAGGACAACTGCGTCACCCCATTCTCAGGCACCAGGAGCTCCCCAAGCTCTCCTGAGCCAACAGCCAACCCACATCTGGGCACAGGGCCATGGACCACCCATCTTGGCTTGTGGGGAATCTCTGGCACCACCTTGGAGCCCCCAGGGTCCTTAATGAGTGGAGATGGTGAACCCCTTGGGATATGGCCAGGAGGGAAGGCAGGGAACAAGGGCTCTTGATAGCCAGTAGGGAGCAGGGAGGTCCCCTCTGCAGATAACCCCTGACCTCAAAGGGCCTCTTTCCCAGAGGCTTCATTTTCCTGAGGTGGGCTACATGTGGATGTGCTGGGGGCCACCAGCTGGCTGGAGGGACTCCAGGCTGACCTTTAGACTCAGGTCTCATCCTCCCCTACATCTGCAAGATGCACACCCACCACAATGTCTCTGTAGGTTATAGGGAACATGTATGTGTGTGTGAACACGTATATGCAAGTGCATGTGTGTGCAGGGTGGTGTATGTGTACCATGTATGACCAGGCATGTAGTATGTGAGTGATATGCACACATGTCCACATTTGTAGTGTGTATGGTGTATGGTTGTGCATGTGTGGTATACAGGTGTGGTGCACACGTGAATGTGTGTAACGTGTGTGTACTGTGGCAGGCATGATGTATATGTGCTGTGGAGTGTATGGCATGTGCCAATGAGGAGTATGGTATGTGGTTGTGGGGGTCCTGTAGCATGAATGATGTGTACAGTGGTGTGTGCCATGTATGGGTATATATGATGTGTGGTTTGTATAATGTGACGTGTGTAATGTGTGATGTGTTGCTTGTATGATCTGTGGTTGGCATAATGTGTGTGGTGTGTGCAATTTGATGTGTATGTGTGTGGTGTGTGTGGCGTTTATGATGTGTGGTGTGGGTGATGTGTGACGTGTATTATGTGTGTCAATGTGAGCACAGCACTTTGATCCAGGCACAGCCTCCTCGGCAGAGTCAGTGCTCATGGGCCCTTCCCAGCTCTGATGGGGTCAGGCTGGCCCAGTACTTGGCTTGAGCTGTGGCCACCAGGTGCCCAGGCTCCCTCACTCCTGGGATACAGACCCTGTAATCTCTGGTCATCCTGCTCCTCAGACTCACAGACCCACATGTGGGGCCCTTGTCCCCGGGGTGCTGCCTACCAGCCTGGTGCTCTCAGTGGCACCAAGAAGCATGTAGTATGTGCCCCTGCTGTTTCCCAAGGCAGCAATTCTGCCTTGGAGCTGGGTCACCATATGTGGACAGTGGCTTCCTGAGTCAGCAGGTTCTAGATGCCAGCGTCCAGCAGTGAGAGGCCTTCGAGACTGTGTGAAGAAAGGTCCTCGCACTGGATAGGGTGGGGAATTTTGAATGTCACCAAAAGCCCCTTCATTTCTCTGGGGACTGTCCTGATAAGCAGCACCATGCAAAACCATCGCACGCACCCAGAACACTGGCAAAATGGGGAGAGGGCAGAGGGGAGGGGGGACGGGGGCGGCTAAACCCACCATCTCGCCCCCACCCAGCGATGCCTTCCTCGAGGGCTATGTCCAGCAATTCCTCTACACCTTCCGCTACTTCTGCACACCACATGACTTCCTGCACTTCCTCCTGGATCGCATCAGCGGCACCCTGCCCAGGTACCACAGCTGCACAGCCCCAAACAGCAGAGCTTCTGACCCACAGTGCCACTGTGAAGGGCAAGGCAGTTCCCAGGGCCCCCAGCAAGGATAAGGGGCCAGTGGAGCCTGGGCAAAAATGTTCAAGGGGAGAGCAGAAAAAGAAGCTGGTGGGCTCTTACCCGTTGACCAGGAACGTGAAAGTCTGGCTGGCCCTCAGCCATCTTGGGTGGGGCACCCATGGCCAACAGTTGGGGCAGGAGAGGGTGACAGCCATGGGTGGAGGTGCTCTCGCCTCTCTGAGCTCACCTGCCCACACTCCCAGGATGCCCAAGGCACCCTCTCCTGTCCAGGCTGAGTGCCCCTAGGCCATCAGCCAGTCAGCTATGGCCTTGGGGGAGAGACTCACAAGAGGCCCCAAGGTCTCCTCACTCCCCACGTGAGAAGGTGGGTGGGCTTGCACTGCCCTTGGGAAGGCTGGCTCGCTGCTTGCTGCTCCCCCACCTCTGCCCGCTCCCCCAGTGTCCTGGGCGCCTCAGACTGCTCCATGTGCCTCCAGGGCCCACCAGGACCCCGCATCGACCTTCACCAAGATCTACAAGCGGAGCCTCTGCGTCCTGCAGGCCTGGCTGGAAGACTGCTACACCGTGGACTTCACCAGGAACACTGGGCTGCAGGGGCGGCTGGAAGACTTCATCTCCTCCAAGGTGGTGCCACACTCTGGATCCCCACTGTGGGGGGTGCTGCCTTCACCCTGGAGGAGGCAGTGATCCCTATCTATATCTCTGCCTAGATCCTGCCCTTGGACGGCTCTGCCGAACATCTCCTGGGCCTGCTGGAAGTGCACACGGACCGACGGGCCGAAGGTGCCCCTCGAGGCACAGACTTGGAGGATCTCAAGGAGGCTGAGGAGGACACCAGACCCTTCAATGCCCTCTGTAAGAGGCTCTCTGAGGACGGCATCTCCCGGAAGGTGGGGGCCCTTCCCGGGGTAAAGGTAGGTAAGGCTTGCCTAGCCCAGCCTCAGGGACACAGCATGTGCATACACAAGCACACACGCAGACGGGCATTCAAAGGCATATACGTGTGCACACACAAAAATTCAGGTGTGCAGGGTACACATGTACACACATGCATATACATGGACATGTGTGTGTGCATGAATATACATGCACACGTGTCTGTGTGCACACAGACACCTGGTGCACAGGCACACACATGCATATACATGCACACATGTCTGTGTGCACACAGGCACACACACGCACTCTGTGCCTTGAGTCTGGTGCTCAGGGGCTGGGCCTGCTGTGTATAACTCACTGCTCTCCCCTTCCTGACCTGGGCCTAAGATTGGGGTGGAAAAACCATCGGTGGGGAAATGAATGGTCTTTCCATCAATAGGTGGGGACAGCCCCAAAATTCAGCAACTTTGTCCAGGAGGAACTGTTGAAATGACAAGGACAGGTATCCTTGTGTCAACAGCTGTGGAAGGGCAGGTTTTGGTCTCTGGCTCTGCTGAGTCCTAGGCTTGGACCCAGGCTGGTCCCTGCCCCACCCCAGCCCTGGACCCCTGACCTGGAGGGGACATCCAAGCTCAGGTTTCTCTGCACCTGGCCTGTCCTGCAGAGCTTCCCCTGGAGGCTTCCCCGGGGCAACGGGCTGGCACTGCCACAGCACAAGGAGCGCCCATACACCATTGCTGCTGCCCTGCCCAAGCCCTGCTTCCTTGAGGACTTCTACGGTCCCTGTGCCAAAGCCAGTGAGAAGGGGCCCTACTTCCTGACGGAGTACAGCACACACCAGCTCTTCAGTCAGCTGACACTGCTGCAGCAGGTAAGGGAGGGTGAGGACCCCATGCTCTGTCCCCTGCAGGTGTCCCAGGGTCACAGGCACCACTGGGCCCTCAGCCCATGCTTCTTGGAGAAACAGATGCGTGCGTGGTCAGGGAATGGGCCAGCTGCCAGGTGCACAAGTCTGAGGAAGCTGCTGCCTGAATAGGGAGCCCAGAGTGCCTGGACTCCACCAAAGGGTCCATTCACTGGGCCTGGCCCCTCTCTCCACCTTGGCACTCCTGCCTTTCGGGCAGGTGCTAGAGGGCATCCCAGGGCCACATGGGACATGGCCTCCTCTGCCCAGCTGGGCAGGCCCTATGCTACTCCTCCCTCTGCTCCCACCCAAATAGCCCAGGAAGCCCCCTAAGTCCCCACCATCCTGGGAAGTTACACAGCCGATCCCATCAGGGCTGAGGATGCGGTGAGCCCCTGGGGGGCTGGACACAGAGGAAGCCCTGCTAGCCAGGCCTATGGGCTATTGGGTGGGCACTGAGCTGAGATTGCAGAGGGGGCCCCCAGAAACCATTGCCCTCCCTGGGACCCCTCCTTGGCCACAAGGCCTTGGGAACAGTGGCCTGAACCTCTGTTTCTGTGCCTTGGGCAGGAATTATTTCAAAAGTGCCATCCTGTCCACTTCCTGAACTCACGGGCCCTGGGTGTCATGGACAAAAGCACAGCCTTCCCCAAGTGAGCATCCCCATGCTGTCACTGGGCCCTTGGTTTGGAGGGGTGGTGGGAGGGTTTCATGGACATTCCTGGCCAAAGGAAAATGCCTGGGTCTCACTCAACCTATGAGAATAGCCCCTCAGCCAGACCCCTGGCCACTGACACAGAGAACCCCCACAGCCCAGAAGCAGAGAGGGACCCCTACATATGTGCTGGGGTGACCCACACAAGTTCTATTCCAGGTCCAGCTCTTCTGAGTCCTTGTCAGCCAAAACCTGCAGCTTATTTCTGCCCAATTACATCCAGGACAAGTACCTGTTACAGCTTTTAAGAAACGCTGACGACATCACCACCTGGGTGGCTGCTGAAATCGTGACCAGCCACACCTCCAAGGTGGGCTCCTGGCTCTGCTGTCAGAGCATGGCGTGGGGTTCCCCAGCTGCAGGGCCAGCAGCACCTCTGCTGCGCCATGGTCACTACCTTCTCCTCACGTAGGGAGGCCCCACTTCATCCCTCAGAGCCATGCCCAGCCATAGCAGAGTCCCCCGTTAATAAGGGCCTTCCGTCATACCTTCCACTTCCCCCAAGGCACGCTAGTCACGTGCCCAGCACGGCACTGTCCGCCTCTGCCCGGGGCACTGGTCAGCTGTGAGCCACTGGGGCTGCTGGGGATGCAGGATGAGCTGCACCCTGACAGAGCCCTGTCTATGCTCACAGTCCCCCCACAAGCCTTCCCCCACAAAATCCCCTTTACACACAGTCCCACACACATACATACACACAATCACATGCATAATCCCCCTCACACAATCCCTATATACACACACTCTCATACAGTCCCTTTGCACACAGAATACACATACACACACACACAGCTAAGTCAGAACACACTCCATCCAGGGACTGGTCACTAAGCTGAGCTCCTCTCTAGAGCTGGATGGGTGACTCCACCCATCCCCCCCATACTGTGCACTGTGGGAACATCAACTGTGCATCATCCAGTTTGTGGAGGAAGTGAGATGCAGCTCAGTGGTCATGTCCCTTGACCAATTCAGGGCAAGGAAATAGGGAGCCTGGGTCACCCTTTGCCCTAATCCTCAACATCCTGAGTATCCTGAGGGATTTTAAAACAGTGTTCTGAAGCAGGGGCCAAGGGGCTGGGCTTCCTGAGGATGAGAACAGAGGTGCTAACCTCACATCCTGGGAGCACCCTAACCCTGAGCTGCCCAAGAAGGCAAAGGACAGTGTCTTCCATCCTGAGAGGGGCCCCTGGTCTGCAGCGTCCTGCCCAGAGGCTGAAGACGACACCGTCCTGGTGGGCATCACCTATCCCAATCTCAGGTCAGCATGGGCTGGCAGCTCCTGGGAGGGAGTGAAGGACTCTGGTGTTACCAAGATGAAACTCTCTCCACAGCTCCTATGTCCCTGTAAATGAAAGGTGGATATAGAGTCAGTTAGATCAAGCAATCCTCCCCACAGAGTGGCCAGCACACATTTCATGTCTCCCAGGTTGGTGTCAGAACATCCAGAGACTGAGTTGGACAGTTGTAAACTTACGATCCCAGAAAATTACTAAAATGCAGAATTTGAGCCAGAGTGTAATGCTGGCCAACAAAAGCTCTCCATAACAGTACATCCCAGTCAGGTAAAATCGGGAACAATGTGGAAATATGAGACCAAGAAAAAGTGCCTTACTGTAAAGAAAACTTTGCCATCTTTTGTTGGATGAATAATGGTGGTTTTGATGCATTAAATATGTTTAAGAGCATGCAGCACAGCAGCCAAGAAGCAGGAGCACCTTGATATCCATGGACAGGTGAATGGGCAGAGAAAATGGGTCCATGCACACCATGACATGTCAGTCAGCCTGGAAAAGGAAGGAGATTGTAGCACAGGCTGTGAGAGCGTTATGCTCAGTGAATGAACCAGTCACAAACCACAAATGCTGCATGACTCCATGTGTACAAGGTCTCCGAGGACTCAAACTCACAGGGACAGAAAGTGGAAGAGGTATGGGGGTAGGGAGCGGGAGGAGAGTTAGTGTTTGATGGGGACACAGTTTCAATTTGGCAAAGTGAAAAAGTTCTAGCCATTGGCTGTACAACAATGTGAATGTAATTAGCACCACTAAGCTGTGCGCTTTAATACTGGTACAAGGGTAGTCTATATTACATATTTTTTACAACTACAAATTTAACTAATAAAAAGGTGATAGAACAGTTTTATCTGAAAACTAATGCTTTGCATCTATTTAAATCTATGAAGAAAAAAACCCTAAGATGTCTACTTAAAAAGTGTGAGCAGGTAAATGTTTTTCAAGATCCTTTAAGGGGTGCTCAAGACAGAGGCCACAGCCACGAACAATCTCAGGATCTCATCTGTGTCTGCAGACAGGACTCAAGCCCTGTGGAGGTGTGTCCTTGGAACCCGTAGTCTGTTTGCACCAGGAGAGCACCGGCTGTGGTGACGTTCCTTAAGCTGCTCTGAAATGTCATCTGAGTTCTCCAGAATCTTCAGAACCACTCTGAAAGGAACAATCCCACTCAGCATGGCATGTGCTGCCCACAGGTGTTCTTATCAAATTCAGCACATTTGTCACTTCCAGCCAAGGAGCCCCAGAGGAAGTGTCCACTCTCAAGGGACTATATCCTGATGGCACTGCCACCCTTCTGCAGCAGACTCGGCAGACCAGTGAGAAGTGCCCACTGGTTCCACACCTGCCTCTGAGTGTGTCCGCTCCATCTCCCTGGGGGCAGCATCCCCCTCGGGCCACTTCTAGGGCAGCTGGAAACCTGGGGTTTGTCCTGGTGCAACTTTGCTTTTGAAAAGTGAGGCTGGACTTCTATTCACATCTTTCCACTACCAGGCATTGCCTTTTTGCTTTGTTTTGTTTCCAGTAATGCCCACCCCAATGCCAGCCCCATGACACAGCACACGCTGTTCTGTGCCTTGAAGCTAGGCTATTTTAACAATTCTCAAAGGTGCATTTGTTCTCCTTAAAATAGAAGACAATGAGTGTGCCATTTTCTCGTTTCAGTTGCAAGTGAACTTGCTGTCCAAATTTTTGCTGATTGCAAAATCTTGCTACGAGCAGAGGAACTTTGCCACAGCCATGCAGATCCTGGGTGGGCTGGAGCACCTGGCTGTGAGGCAGTCCCCTGTGCGTCTCCTTGGGCTGTGCGGGTGTGGGTGTGTGCACCACAGGGCCACAGGCATCTCATTGTGCTTTCATTTCAGGTCTGGAGAATTCTTCCTGCAAAGATGGCAGAGATTCTGGAGGAGCTGAAAGCTGTGGAGGTACTAGTGCCCGACGCCCACCTGGGGCCTCCAGTTACCAACCCCAGGCAGTACCCCAGACCCCCAGCGCCAGCTCAGCCCTGCTGTGGGAACCCTCCAGCCAGTTCCTGGTGTGGCCTCTGCCACCCACCTGGGCAAAAGTGCCTCCCGCTGGGTCTCCAGGTTTCCCTGGTTCAAGCTCCCTGCACAGGCTATGGGTGCCCCAAGGATGGGGATGAGGCTCCTAACTGAGGCCTGAGCCTACCTGACCAGGAGGCCTCCCCTAGGAGATAACAACGAGATGCCATTTCCCTTGAAACCATCTGATTGGAAACTTGTCAAAATGAGGCAGTGGGAACGAAAAGGAGGCATGGCCTGGCCTGGCCTGGAGCTCTGAGCCCAAGCTCAGCTCTCCGCGGGTGAGAGGAACATGTACATGTCCTCACCAGACACACAGATGTGAGGCCTCTAGTGCTGGCCAGCCTGGGTCTGGTCCAGGCAGCCCTGCAGAATAAGGAGAGGGTTTCACCATGTCCGCAGCACTGCGTATCTTCTTGTGCCAGCAAATATGAGGCCAGGAATTGCCAACCTGCAGTCCAGTAATGCAGGCCACACTCTGGACTGGGCACTACCTCAGAGTCTGCACAGCCCCGGTGCATGGAGCCTGCAGGCATCAACTGGCCCTGGACAGGCTGAGCTGCTCCTGGCTGAGCCTCTAGGCCTGACCACCCATCTCTCCCCTGCCCACACCCCTGGCTGGTCCACCAGGTCTTCCTGAAGAGTGACAGCCTATGTCTAATGGAAGGGAGGCGCTTCCGGGCCCAGCCCACCCTACCCTCAGCTCGCCTCCTGGCCATGCATGTCCAACAGCTGGAGACAGGGGGCTTCACCATGACTAACGGTGCCCACAGGTGGGGCAAGCTCAGGTGAGGAAGGCCCAGCATGACCTAGACCCAGGGGGAGAAGGCTAAAGTGAGGAAGCCCAAATGACCACAGGCCCAAGGGGAGGGGGCTCAGGTGAGGGGCCCAACATGACCACAGACCCAGGGGGAGGGTCAGATGAGGGGCCCAACATGACCACAGGCCCACAGGGAGAGGGCTCAGGTGACCACAGACCCCGGGGGAAGGTCAGATGAGAGGCCCAGCATGACCACAGGCCTGGGGGAAGGGGGCTCAGGTGAGGGGACCCAGCATGACCTGCCAGGGGCCTCAGCAGCCCCCCTCCCCCAGGAACACCACCATCTCTGCTTCTGCAGACAGTGCATTTCCTGCAGTTCCCATGTCTTTGGTCTTAAAACACTCTCAGGGTCTGTGGTGATCCCTGTTTGGGAGTCTAGGCACACTTCCCCCACCCTTGGTGTCAGTGCACAGAAGCCACTCAGGCAGCAACCCTCCCCCCAGGGCACACACCTGCTCTCTCCCTGATCCCTCTGGCCCCTCCCTAGAGATATACATGCAAGACCCCCGTGGTTAGGCCTCAACCTGTCCCCTGGTCCCACTGTTCACCTGCCCAGATACAGCCCAGAAATGTCCCACCACTGCCACCTCGCCACACAGGGACTGGCACCTCCCAGGCCATAGAAAATCACGACTCTCGCTTCTGCCTCAGGGCCCCTTGGGGGCCCACAGCACACAGGTGCTCCCCCCTATAACCTCCCACCCTGCATCTCCCCAGCCTGCACGCTAGCAGTCAGGTGGAAGCTGGGTCAGGCCACAGCCAGCCACTCACTCCTCCAAGGGCAGATAGCCTCAGCTGGTGAGTGGGACCCAGAGGACACAGTCCCAACCTGCCTGACACAGGACCCCTTCTTACATAGTCACCAATCTAAAAAAACAAATGATATTCCATACACACATGCTTATTATGAGACCAGGAAACCGCTATTAGCAGAAAGTAAGTTGAAAAGTTAATGCCAAAACCGGAAAGTACATGACTGAGACTCAGTGTTTGCTCTTGACTCTGTGTGAGAGCATGTTCACACTTGCCCTTTAGTTGACAAAGATGACATCGAACTGGGTATACTGTTTCTTCATCCAACAACGGCAGGGGAGCATCTGGGGGCTGCGGCTCACTGGACAGGATTAAGGGTGCTTTCTTCCGAGGCCCCAGTATTTCTGTCCTGGGTGTTGTTTGATGGCATTCTCCAGGGAACAGCCCGGGTGCACAGCAGTGCTGGCCCCTGGGGTGCAATTACCCAGCCAAGGCAGTGTTGAGCCCAGAACACCACTGGACGCGCCACGCACACTTCTGTCTGCCCGGCCTTCCCAGCTGTGAGCCCCAGGCTTGACACTAGGTGTCCCTCTCAGGACCCTCAGCCAGAGTCAGACACAGCAGTTTTTCAATGAACATTCGCCGACGGAGAAGTGAATGGATGGACAGACAGATGGCTAAACAGACAGAAAAAAGGCCTGAGTACTAAAATGAGGTTTGGCCTCGAAAATAAATGGTGAAAAGACACCCTCGGTTTTTCTAATTTCAAAGAGTTTGGTTCAAACTAAGAACACACCAGGAACTCACTTACCACAGAAAGCTGCCCCTTCCAAGGGAAACTAACATCTCTTTTCCCTTCTCCCCCTCGAAAGAAACATAGCCAAGGTGGTGAGCCAGGTCCACGCATTCCAGGAGAACCCCTACGCATTCAGCCCAGACCCCAAGCTCCAGTCGTACCTCAAGCAGAGGATCGCTCGCTTCAGTGGGGCCGACATCTCCACCTTGGCAGCAGACAGCAGGACCAGCTCCCACCAGATCTCCAGCGAGAAACACTCCCGCAAGATCCAGGACAAGCTGCGGAGGATGAAAGCCACGTTCCAGTAGCTGAGCACCGTCAGGTGTGGAATTCTGAACAACTAGGACAGCTGCAGGCAGAGGGAGGGTACACCAGGGCTGCAGAGCCCCACTGGGGCTGCACGCCTGGGTGAGGCTGATCCCATCGCTGTGAGGTCCAAAGGTGGGGGCTCCACCACCATGGGGCAGTACCATCTCTTCCCTGAAGATGGAAGCAGGGCGGGCCAGAGTCTTAGGAGCTTGGGTGTTTCTGGTAGAATAAAAAAGTTACCTTTATAAATGAAAATAGAGTAGACTCCCAGAGAGTTTTGCAATACCTTTCATATGACCCCCTACAAAACCCCACACTGGCTCACCCCTGGGGAGATTCCATCGGCACCTGCCCACAGTCTGGCCCCCCTAAAGTGGTCTTGGAACCGCAGCCAAGCACAGCTCCAGGGTTCCCAAACCTGCCTAAGCCCCTGTCCCATCACCCTCCCTACTCCCCGCAGTGTGCAGATGCCTGGGGCTCACCAGGGAAGGGGCGCAGCATCCCAGGCCAACCTCTTGCAGGGGTGAGCACCTGGGGTTGGACTCCCCCATGAGACCCAGTGCTCCTCAGCACAGAACTGCCGTTGTGAGCCAGCCAAGGCTGCAGGGCAACGGGCGCCAAAGAAGAGATGTCACGGTCTGGTGTGGGGGCGGCCGCCACCTACCTGCCTCCAAGCACCCGCACCTACACTCTGACCCCCGTGCTCATGGTGTCCACGTGCCTGCTGCTCCCCGTGTCCCGGCACTCAAGCCCCTAAGACCACTGTGCCCACGCACTGAGCGCTGTCACTCGTGCTTCACCAGAGGACAACAGCCAGCCCCAGACTCTGTGGCCCCTCCCTGAGGCTCAGCCTCCTAACAGCTAGGCTGAGCTCCAGCTCAGGAGGGAGCCCCCCCTGCCCAGGAGGCTGTGAACAGGGCACGGTGGTCCCTGGGGCCCGTGTGGCGCTGGGTTCTTGGCAGGGTCACTGAGCCTGGGGCCATCCCACGCTCTGGCTATCACAGCACGAATTGCCGCAAAACCCAGGAATTTTGAGTTTTAGAAATGGTGATTCTTAAGACCACCCAGCTAGTAGTGTTCCTAGGAAAACTGTTACTTGTGACAAAACACTTAATTTTCAATGTCGAGTTGAGTTTTCCCACCTAAGTCCATTGGAGACACTGGCCCAGGAGGGCTCAACGTCTAGTGGTGCAAAGCAACCATTCTTAGGGTTTTAGGGTTTTACATGAGGACTGTGTTCTGCAGATCAAGTCCCACGTTCCAGGTTTTGTATTTAACATAGTAGTGTGTCTGGCCACAGCAGAATTTCCATCGTAATGAATTGTTTTCAAGGGGAAGTGATCAGGCTTTGGCTTCAGGACAACCATTTGCATGTCTCCCCCAATATCACGTGGCACCATTTCTAAATAAAGTCATTTCTACCAAACTGCTTTCATGAGGCTCACTCTGTGGGTCTCCAAAGCAACATCTGCTTTGGGGGTCTAAGTGGATCCCTTGTGGCCAGAGGAAGACACCTTTACAAGAGCTCATGCACTCACAACTGCACAGAGAGAGGCCCAGGTGTGCAGGACCCTAGTTTAGAACTCCAGGAAGAGAGATGCCCCCAGGCTTCCAAACCATGTGAAAGGTCCACTCACCCTGTGGCCCCAGTAGCTTGCTCTGCTGAAGGGTGTGGGCAGCCTAAGAGCTGAGGCATCAGGGCCACTCAGCACCTCCAGCCAGAGCCTGTTCTACTGTAAATGTTGCCCATCCCAGCCGGTGGCCACCTGGCAGCCCAAACACCACCAGCAGGCTGTGGGCAACACAGAGCCGGGTCCACTGCTGCCCACGAAGGGGCTCCTCAGAGCTCTGGCCATGTCCCAAGAGGGAGACACAGTTGGTGCCCTCATGAAGCTGGGGGCTTCGTGACCAGTACGAAAGGACCCTTATGTCATAGTTTAGGGTTGGTGAGTGTAGCAAAGTGACAGGCAGAAGACCAGGACTTAAAGAGTTTTAGAGGGTGGCGCCTGTGGCTCAAAGGAGTAGGGCGCTGACCCCATATGCCAGAGGTGTGGGTTCAAACCCAGCCCTGGCCAAAAAAAAAAAAAAAAAAACTGCAAGAGTTTTAGAGAGCGGAGTGTAGGTGTTTTTTATGGAGTCACCAGTCTTTGGGTCTTTGGGGAGGTTCCTGGGATGGACAATGCAGTTATCTGCTGGGGCAGGAGGGCCAGGAGAGGAAGGCCAGGCTAGCAGAGAGACATTGCAGTGAAAGGCAAGCAGAAGCTGCCTCCAGTGGGTGTTTTGATATCCAGGTGGAGTGTAGTGGGTGCTTTGGGCCTTACTCACCCTAATTAAATCACTGAAAACCATCCTCTCTTTTCCCGCCTTCCCTGCTGAGATGTGAAGACGCTACCTGCCATGCACATAGGGTCTCCCTTCACTCTGCTTTGCTGACCCCAGGTTTTTTGGGTTTTTTGGAGAAATGACCCCAGAGCTCCTGAGAGCTTCACTGCCCAGGTCCCATCTCTGCACTGGTGGGAAAGCCACTGCCACACAGCATGTTCCACCACCCTGAGACCACCACAAATGGTTGTATGGCAAACCATGGCAACACACTGTGGGCTGTGGAGAACCACCCATCTGCCCCTACTGTCCAGCCAGCCCAGCCCAGCCACAGCACTTGTCCCTTGAGGAAAGCCTGAGTGTCTCTGGAAACAATGCCAGAGGGGACACCCTCACTTGCCCCAGTCACAGGAAACACAGTCCGGCCTGGTCCAAGCTGCTAACCAGAATGCTCACATAATAATCTGGCATGGCCTTCTCCATTGCTGTACAGAGGTTTGCTATACCACAGGACAGTACTAAAATTCTACTCCTACAGCATTAGGACATGAGTCCCCCAGTCCGAGACCTGGTTTCCTGCCTTGGGCGGCGCCTGTGGCTCAGTGAGTAGGGCACCAGCCCCATATACTGAGGGTGGCAGGTTCAAACCCAGCTCCAGCCAAACTGCAACAACAACAACAACAAAAAAAAAATAGCTGGGTATTATGGCAGGTGCCCATAGTCCCAGCTACCCGGGAGGTTGAGGCAAGAGAATCACCTAAGCCCAAGAGCTGGAGGTTGCTGTGGGCTGTGACGCCACGGCACTCTACTGAGGGAAACAAAGTAAGACTCTGTCTCGAGTAAATAAATAAATAAATAAATATAAAAATAAAAGCAAGATGACACCAGCTAGCTTACTAGTGGGGGAGGGGGAGGTTGTGTTGCTCCTGCTGTTGCCCATATCCTAAGTATGCCACCAAGTCTATGTGATTTCTCCCTGGGCAGCCATGCCTTGGGCCACCCCCACCCCCAGCCCCTCACCCCCTCAGCTCCCACACCATGCACTCACCAGAAGCATACTGGTGACTCCAGTACTGGCTGGGTCACGTTCTCACATAGCCATTTTCCAAGGGTTTTTCAGAGAAGTGAGCATCCTGTCCACAGGCAGAAGCCGTGGCCTCTGGGGGTCTGTACTTTAAAACTACTGCTGTAGCTCCAACAGAGCAAACATCCTTTTGTGGCACAGCCCTCCGAGCCCTGGCACCTATTGACCAGCTCTCCATCCCGAAGTTTTGCCTTTTCTAGAATGTCCTTCAGACAGGGCCACTCAGCGTATATCCTTGGGGTCTGGCTTCTTTCACTCAAGGTAATATGGATGGGATTCACTCCTGTTGCAGACAGAGCCCACGTGTGCTCTGCAGCGAGGATACACTGCCAACGGTTTGCCTGGCACCTGGTGAGCAGGCTTCTTGGCTATATCCAAGGCTTGGCGATTATGAATAAAGGCTGCATAGACTCTGTGTACAGTCTTTGCATAGACGTAAATTTTCAGCTCTTTTGGGTAAATGCAAGGATCACAAATGCTGGGTCGTATTTGGTAAGAGTGTGCAAGAAACCACCAAACTCTCTTCCAGAATACCCATGCCATTTTCTATTCTGACTAGCAGTGGTGAGAGTTCCTGTGGGCTCAGTCAGTATTCTGGTTTTTGGCCATTTTGCTAGGTGCATGGTGGTTCTCATTTGAGTCTTATTTTGAATTTCTTGAATAACAAGTGATGGCAAACATCTATTCACATCCCTGTTTGCCATCTGTCCATCTTCTTTGGCAAAAATCAGGTATTTTCTCCACTTTTTATGGAGTTGTTGTGTATGGTACAGGGTGAGAAATACCTAACTCTGTCAAAAACCCATGGAAGCCAGGTGAGGTGGCTCACACCTGTAAACCCAGCTCTTTGGGAGGTTGAGGCAGGAGAAGCCCTTGAGCTCATGAATTCGAGACCAGCCTGAGCATCAGCGAGATCCTGTCTCTACAAAAAAGAAAAATCAGGCTCAGCACCTGTGGCTTAAGGCGCTAAGGCGGCAGCCACGTACACCTGAGCTGGCGGGTTCGAATCCAGCCTGGGCCCGCCAAACAATGATGGCTGCAACCAAAAAATGGCTGCAACCAAAAAATGGCCAGGCATTGTGGCAGGCACCTATAGTCCCAGCTACTTGGGAGGCAGAGACAGGAGACTCGCTTGAGCCCAGGAATTGGAGGTTGCTGTGAGCTGTGATGCCACGGCACTCTATCCAGGGCAACAGCTTGAGGCTCTGCTCAAAAAAAAAGAAAGAAAAAAAAAAGAAAAATCAGCCAGGCATAGTGGTGCATTGTCTGTAGTCCCACCTACTGAGGAGGATGAGGCGGGAGGATCGCTTGAGCCCAGAAGTTTGAGGTTGATGTGAGCTATGATAAAGCCATGGCACTCTAGCCTGTATGACAGAGCAAGACCTCTCAAAAAAACAAGAAACTCTTCCTTGAGTTTCAATTTTAAAAATCCTGGACATGGGGTGGCGCCTGTGTCTCTGTGAGTAGGGCGCCGGCCCCATATACCGAAGGTGACGGGTTCAAACCCGGCCTTGGCCGAACTGCAAAACAAAAAAATAGCCGGGCGTTGTGGCCGGTGCCTGTAATCCCAGCTACTTGGGAGGCTGAGAGAAGAGAATCGCCTAAGCCCAGGAGTTGGAGGTTGCTGTGAACTGTGTGACACCACCGCACTCTACAGAGGGCGATAAAGTGAGACTCTGTCTCTACAAAAAAAAAAAAAAAATCCTGGAGATGTACTCCTGTTCCTGCTTGAGTTGGGTGTCCACCCCTGGGCCAATCAGCAATGACCAGAGGCAGGTGACTCGGGACAGGCTTCACCTGGGTCTCATCCCCAAATTCTAGATACATTTCTAGAATTGGGGGCCTTCATGAGCTGAGTAGACACCATAAAAGTTGTAGCACACTTTTATCCAATAAATTCATAACTTTAAAAAAAAAAACAACCTACTTACCCCCTCCCACGCGGCTCTCGGCGCAGGGCGGTGGCGGCAGCCCACCGGGATGCGCCCCCCCCCACCGCGCCCGGGCAGAGGGCGGAGCCCGCTGGCCCAGCTGCCTCCCGGCCCACCCCGGGACGCGAGACGGGCCTGCACGGCGGGCCCCAGCCGGAGGAGCTTGTGGGTCAGGTCAAGAATGAATCTTTTCACAAATACCCCCTAGTTCTGGGTTCATCAGAGTCTCTTTTCAACCTACAAAGATGCATTTACAGACTTTATTTCATGGACACTGCTTGGCACCCTTTTGAGGATGTGAGACCTGCAGAAGAGTAAAGCGTTGCTTCTCTGCACCTCCCTCCCTGTCTGCTAGAATGTTCCTCATGAACGCCCCTCCAGTGGTTGCTCTCCAATCCAAATGGGAGACCTTTGGCCCGCCGCGGAGCTTTAGGTTTCCCGGGTGCTTTTCAGAGTCAAAAGAGGGTGTCAAGAGAGCGTCTGTGAGCGCCAAAGTGCAGATGATCCTCAGCTCGCTGCAGCGCGACGAGGCTGCTCTGGGCATGAACCATGAGCGGGCGCCACTGAGAAGCCAGAGGGCCGAGAAGTGCCGACACGCCCGGCTGGCTGCCAACACTGCTGTGTGCAAAGAGCAACCTGCATTCGCTGCCTGTGGTCGTGCTGACAGTTTTGACCCCATGGGGGAGGAGGAAGCTGCAGACGTTGGCTCCTTGGTCCTGGATTCGAACAGTGACGATTCTGTGGACCGGGACATCGAGGAGGCCATCCAAGAGTATCTGAAGGCGAAGGGTGGAGCCACACAGCCTGTGTCCAGCAGGGCCCAGCCCGGTGGAGCCCAGCCCTCCAGAGCCACAGGTGGGGCCAGCAGATGCAAACCAGAGCCTCCTCACAACAGTGCCCCAGCTGCTCTGTGTCCTCCCAGACTTGTCCCTGGCAGCCATGTGGGAGCCAGCAAGGACCAAGGCTCCACCTCCCCGGTTAGTGTCAGCAGCGATGACTCCTTTCAACAGAGCTTCAGGGCAGAAATAGAGCAGATTATCAATGAGAAAAGGCAACATGAAACCAAAAAATGTGATGGGTCCATGGATAAAAAACTAGAGCCAAATGAAAATTCAGCCAAATCACTGCTTAAACCCCGCAAAGAGCTGACCGTTAAGGGGCACCACGGCAGGACCTGACGGCAGCCTGTAAGGAGTTTGTCTTCCAAAAACCTCCCAGGTTCACCAAGGTGAATGCACAGCCCAGAAGGCTCAAGTTTAAGGTCACCTCCAGGCCAGAGACTGTGGGCAGCACAAAGCTGGCAGCCCTCAAGCCTACCACCCCCTGCCACCCTGCAGAAGCCACACAGAGTAAGGGCGGGGTTAAGAGGAGTGTTGGCACCTCAAGGAGGGGAAAGCGGGTCAGGAGTGCAGCCCTGGTGCCTGAGGGGTCTGACTCCAGCAGCGACGACGGCATCGAGGTGGCCATCTAGCTGTACCAGCTGGAGAAGACAAGGAAGGAGGCCAGTGAGGCACAGAGAGCCCAGTGCTGGGAGGACAAGAGGCCCGACCCGCCCGCAGACAGCACAAGCAGTGCCCCAAAAAGTGCCTTGCCTGAAACCCATAGCAAACACCCAGCAAGAAGAAGTCCGTGGCTGCAAAGCCTGCCGAGCCCAGCCCAGGGGACCTTGATGCCAGCCACACGCCCAAGCTGCCAAAGGAAACCAAAACTCCTCTTGTAGTAAGCACAGCTTCCAGAAGCAAGTTTGTGGAACGATCCTCATGCCAGGCAGACACGTCCGCCAAGCTGATGTGTATGGAAGCTATCCTGAACATTTCCAAGACGATCCTGCCAGCCCCTGCGGAGGGCAGCGACAGGTCACTCGCGGCAAGCCCACTCTTCTACTCCCCGAACGTGCCTTCCTGCTCTGGCAGTGATAGCAGCTCCGTGGACAGTGACGATAGCATAGAGCAGGAGACGTTTTTAGCCCTCAAGGCGCAGTCAGAGAATTCACTAGCCAGAACAGAAAGTGACCCTCAGGCTGCACAGAGGCTGCTGTCACCACCAGGTCCCAACAGCCAGACTGGTGGCCCCAGAGCCCCTCTCCCTAAAACACCAGACCTGTCACTAAGCTGTAAAAGGAAATACAGGGGTGGCAGCTACACAGTAAGGCCATCCATACCCAAGAAAACAAGGGAGGTGGTGAAAGAGGGTGGCCAGGACACTGACCCCACCCTGGGGACAGCTGAGCCTGGCTGCAATGGACAAGACTTGCCCAGCCAGGGCAAAGCTGGCGGGGCCCCTGGGAGGGAGGGTGAGGCCAGAGGGCCCAGTGCTGCACATGTGCCTCAGGGCCACTGTAAAGCAGTTGAGGCGAAGTGTGTAGATGAGAAAGAGAGCTCTGAGGACAAGAGCAGCTCACTGGACAGTGACGAGGACCTTGACACAGCCATTAAAGACTTGTTAAGATCCAAGCGAAAGCTTAAGAAGAGGTGCAAGGACCCCAGGGCTGCATGAAAGAAGGAGGTCAGGTTCAGCACTACTGAGACGCAGTTCTTGGATAAGCTAGGTGGGTTCCAGAGAGACTGGAAAGACAGAACCCCACAGGTGCTGAAAAGCTGCCTCTCCAAGTCCAAGAGAGACAGTGGAGAGAGCCCCGTGAAAAGACCTCCGAGCATCTTTGGCAATGTGACAGAGCGAACCAAGTTTGAGGGTACTGGGAACCAGGATGTGGCCCCAACCTTCCAATTAAGGAGAAACGCCGCTGAAGGGAATCTGTTCCCTGGTGATCATCAGAGTCCAGCTCCAAGCCCCAG